>JAOUZG010012691.1:1565862-1599657 GCA_026289955.1 Argiope argentata | reverse complement strand
TATCTATCTATCTATCTATCTATCTATCTATCTATCTATCTATCTATTACTCCGTATTTCCGTCATTGTTTATTCTCTTCAGCATTTCATTTGGTTCATTTTATACATTCATTTTTATAAAAAAAAAATTAAAAGTGAAAATTCTGCCTACCTGACCAAATGGAAAATTGTGGACAAAAAAAGCCTCCTTAGCACTATGTTGTACGTCAAAATAGATGTGAAGGTCCCTGTAGATTTCATGGCGTTTATGTTGAAAATCACCACCGGCATTGAGATCTAATTCCTTAAAAAATCTGGTTATATTTCCTTCTAGATAACAGTATATAGACAGAAGCATATGTTTTAGCTAATAATCACCTTAATTTGTTGTAGAATTGTTGTAGAAGATCATGGAAATATTTAATTGGACTTTAACGAGAAATGCATTTTAACTACTTTGGATTTGGTTTGAATTTAACTGATTGCTTTCGAATCTTTTTTCCAAATATTTCAGATACAACAAAAATGGTTTTATTAAACAGGGCTGACCGGATGGCAAAAAGTCGGTTCCAGAACCGGAGAGTTTCGGCTTCGAGACCTGTTTACTCCGAAGAACTGTAGTGTAAGCAAGGATGGTACATTTTAAATCCGTCTTGGCCAACTATCTTCCCATTGGTGCGGTGCGGATGTTTGAAGAGGGTCATGACAGCTCAGGCGT
Source organism: Argiope argentata (assembly GCA_026289955.1). Taxonomy (NCBI): domain Eukaryota; kingdom Metazoa; phylum Arthropoda; class Arachnida; order Araneae; family Araneidae; genus Argiope; species Argiope argentata. The sequence continues at coordinate 1,598,960 of JAOUZG010012691.1, read as the reverse complement.
CGTCCTCGTCATCCGACGGTGGTTCAAAATTGCTAGGTTCTTCTCAAAATAGTCTAATTGTTGCTCTGAAACAAAAAGTTAATGTAAATAAACTAAACTGAAAAGGGCTGCAACATTTATTTATGTATAATGTTGGGTAAAAGTGCACATGCAAAATAATACTTAATAAAATGAAATAATTAATTCTAAAAATTCAAGAAACATTCTTTTGATTAGTTAGTATTCTGAAAGTGAACAGTGCACCATTCATATTTATTTATATGAAAAGAATTCGTGCATAAAACACTGTAAACTCAAGAAAAAAAACTAGGAAAAAATGAATCGTAAGTTTATGTTTTAAATCATTTTCGATTCGAAAAGAAAGGGGAAAATAATTATCTTTGACAGCAATTCATGAAGGACATTAGATCTTCTATCGTGAAGCGAGGAACTTAAGATGAAATAATTTCTCATGAATCTTTTCGTCACTTCTATTCCTAAGACCAGAGCTACCCTATTTTGTTATGTTCGAAATGCCTCACACTCATGCGTCTTTCAGCTAAGTCAGTATCAAAAGATTCTTGGAAAAAGAATGCATTCAATTTTGTATTGATTGGGAATTACATGCTAAATGAAGGAATGTTTCCTCTTATAATGGAGGTTATAAAAATGAATGCAGAACAAATTCAAACAGTTATTATTATAGAATTTCTTCAAAAAGCTAGAATTAACAAAAAATAAATAAGTAAAATAAAATATTTATGATTTATTCTTCTCTGAGAAAATTGAATTTTTATTTACTATCAAAGAGTATAGTTAAGTTATATTAACTTACCGTTTTAAAGCAACATCAGGGCATGGGATGTTGCTTACCGTTTAAAGCAACAACATGGGATGGACCTCGTAACTTTGAACCGAGGTCGAATGACGAGGACGACACCTGAGATGGAATCCCCTCTCAGAACTTCCCCACCACACCAGAGGTAGGATATCAAAGTAAGAGAAATTTTAAATAAGGATTACAATAATGTGGAAGAATTCAGATGCGTTTTGAATCTAAAGCGAATAAATACACTTTCAAGAAGAAAAATTTACTGTTGCTCGTATACAACAGAAAATATGTGATCATATTGTTTTTAAAGTAGGCCGGTGAAAATATTTTATAAATATATATACAATTTTACCCTTTTATATCATGCTTAGTAAGGTATGAACAATAAACTACGTTAGAACTAAGGCTGAAAAATAAATTACTCAATTTTTAAATTCCTCCTGTAATTTAAATTTATATATTTAAAATTAAAACCCAATAAATTTTATTCAAAACTAGTTAGGTCTTCAATTTGATTCCATTATCTGTATTTTTAGGCACATGTTATTATCGTTAATTCCTCCCCCCACCCCACCACCTCAGAGTTGTTTCAAAATAATATTCCACAAAACAAAACAAAAATTCACCCCCCCCAAATTCAAACATTGATTTTCTTAATGTTTTATATATAAATATTCAATGAATAATTTTATTGATCTTTTATTTAGACAGTACTCCAAAGTCTATTTAAAATGTAGTCACATTTTCAGTTATAAAGTGTAAAGTAATTGTAAAAAAATAATCAGTGTAAAGTACTTTCAGTTTAAAGTAATTGTAAAAAAATAATAAAGAAAATACTGCATTCATACGGTTAAAATATCGAAGGTAGGGCCGGCTTGCTGGCACAGAGGTGGCGCGTCTGCTTCGTGTTCTAGAGGTCCCGGGTTCGAGCCCCGGTTCGGGCATGGTTGTTCCTTTGTGTGCTATCTGTGAGATGGGTGAATGTGCCCCCCTGTAAAAAGGGGCTGTGCAAGCGTATGTGTGTGTGTTTTCATCTTCATATGAGCTAGAAGTCAGACTTCTGCCCTCGGGCGCTCAGGGGTTCATACCCTCAGTAGCTACTGCACCCCTCTTTCCGCGGTAAAAAGCGGACACGACATCATCATCATCGAATGTAGAATCTAAAACATTAAGATACAAAATTATTTAACAAGTTTAATGCATTTTTGTAAAATTATTTAAATTTAGCTAAAAAAAATCACATAACATATATTTATTTTTTACCTTCAGAAGCAGACGGCAATATTTTACTAATAAAATAATTGTAACTTAATAAATTAGATTGCAAAATATAGACATTTTACAGTTAAATAAATATAATTTACATTTAGAAAATTTAATTTTTCCAACGATTTATAGTGAATTCATATAATTGTGAGAAAACAAAGAAACTCTTCTTAGAATTTTAGGATATATATAGCTAAAGAGATCTAACAAAACTGCTTTCTGGGTCACCTCTAATGATCTATTAAAATTAAATTGGACTCAAATTCTAAAAGAAACTACAACTCATAATGCATTTTGGAAATTTATTCCTTCTACTGCAACTTGGTGGTGAGGTTGGTGGGAAAGCTTGGTTCTTACTCTAAAGAATTTGCTAAAACGTACGTGAAAAAAGTCAGCGTTAACTTCTGATGAGCTGTGTTCTATAATTTATGATTGTAAACCCATCATAAAAAGTAGACCATTGATATATATTTCATATATTGTGGACCATTGATATATATTTCATATACTAAGGACCATTGATATATATTTCATATATTGTAGACCATTGATATATATTTCATATATTGTGGACCATTGATATATATTTCATATATTAAGGACCATTGATATATATTTCATATATTAAGGACCATTGATATATATTTCATATATTGTAGACCATTGATATATATCTGGTATATTATAGACTATTGATATGCGATACTGTTGATATAAAATCCAAGTCATAGACTGATACTCTGACCCCCGAAGGCACACAGATAAAATCTGAATGATCGGAACGTGGTAATGCCAGCACTGCTGAGAACTGTGATGGAGTCCTAAGGGGCATCACCGGCCCCGGAACGACACTTCTTTAAGGAAGTACGTCCCGTCATCGATGGGAGGAGCCAGATCCCCACCCATTCGTTCCACAGAGGCAGAGAAAACCAATCACCTAGCCGGAAGTTTCTTATCCTCAATGACAAGGTGACTCCCCGGGGAATAAAATAAAGAAAAATTTATTCCTCTTAAATCTAGCATGTTCCTTGTTGGAAACAAAAGTTCGAATACTGATTATAATGAAGAGTTAAATTCAAGTTGTCTGAGCAAAATATTAAAATAAAGAAGTAAGTTTTTGAAGGGTTTACGCTTTAAAAAGGAAATTTTAAGCCTAAACCCTTCAAAAACCATTGGCCATTGTGTATAAAAAACAAAATGAAAAGCATCTTACTAGATTTCCAGATTGGAGAAATAGTTTTAGAAGGAGACGATAATAAGAAACGTTTCATTTGAGTTTTTGCAAAAATTTATGGAATTTATTCTTGAATGTTATAAGAAGATTCTCACTGTTAAACTTAAAACGTAGCTTGGACTGGTTTTACATCTTATACAGGGTATCTTTTCTTTAGAAATTTATAAAAATCAATTTGGTGGGAAGGATAGTTGGTTATATTAACGCTCCATTATAAAGCAACACCAGGTCTTCTTCGGGATGAACCTCGCAAATTTGAATTATGGTCAGACTCCTGAGCTCGCACATCCTCTCCAAACCTCCAGCAACACCAGCGGAAGGACAATTAGTCTAGAAGGATTTAATGAGCACCAGATCCCACCAAGTTTTGAAGCCGACCACTAGGCAACCGTGACCGTCCTGGTGGAGAGGAATCTAATTTTCATGATGTTTCCGATTATGAAAATAAATTGGCTCTTTTTGATGATGTATTAATTATAAATATATCACCTCTGAAATATATGTAAAAAAAAACACTTTTGAGGAATATTTTTATGTTCTTGAAACTTTTTCTAAGTCTCAAAAATGGGAGAGGATATAAAGAGAAGTGAAATGAAACCTCTAATAGACAATGAAGTGATGTCAGCCTGTAAGCTAACTTATGAATGCAAAAATATTCCGGTGTGTCATATGTACTCTGTGTTTGTGTCTCTCATTTCCAATAAATGATTTGTCTAAAAGGATTTCTAGTCTTACTTGGCTGTCTGATAGATGTTTATACCTATTAAAATTCTAAACTTGATTCTATGTTTAATTTTTTTGGACAAATAAAAAAGAAGGTTGTTTGAACTAATAATGAATAATAATGTTTAGACAGTTCAATGATAGATGCTTTTAAGAGTATAGAAAAAGAAAATATTATTCTAAAGAAATACACAGTGTCGGTGATTGCCCAACTGCAAATTATTATTAAATTCTCATTAAATTTTCATTTTGAGCAGGTCTGAAAAGCTAGACAAGTATCAAAGCACCCGAGGCAAATTACGTCATTATTTATTTTGGAATGAAGTAATAATTTAAAATAGGAATTCAAAGGGATATGTTTCTTGCGCAAGCTCATGTATTGTTTGACAATGGATTCTAAAACCCTCCGCGTTTTTCGCATGCTTTAGTATGGGTTTAATTTGCCTAAATAAAGGTGAGAGGAAAGATGAAAGGAAGGTAAAACAATTGAACAATAAAATAAACTTGGATTATCCGCAGACTGAATTAAAATAATATTGTCTGAAATTAAACGATAATCCCATACAAGTGAAAAAAATTGAACAAAAAAGTATCTAATAGTGCGAAAATCAAGGTCGAAGAATGACGAAAAATTCTGGAATGCAGTAATTCTACCACGCCTCTCCCTTTAAAGAGATAGAATCGTCGAAAAGTAGCCCTCTCAAAATACTGAAACGAAAAGTATCTGCACAAATTAGAAACACAAGTACTAATAATAAGTTTTTGATTTTTTCCCCCATCTCACGAAAATGCGAATTTTTACTATTTGAAACTGGTATGAAAGTGATAGTGCACGAGAGTACTGAAAAGAAAATTTCATTCAGGAGTGTCTTAGAGAAAGAGGGGGGGGGGGTTAAAGTGGTTGGATCTCGTTGTTTTTCTAATTTGAATAACATTCTCTGTCATACAAATATTATAATTAGCATGTAAGTCGATGATATGTATTTCCTAGCAAAAAGCAAAACGGCAAAGCAATACCCTCTTCCCATTTTTTCATAAAGCAATTAGAATATTGACTTATAACTTGAAAAGAAAATCAGATGACGGAAAAAAACGGAATCAGCTATCTGCATAAAATGCCCAAACAATCGATTAAGGATTAAATTTTACCGTACCGAAAATGTCTGAAAAAAATGAAGTGAAGTACTTGGTATCCTTGATAAACAGCTAAATTTCAAATCCTATGTTCCAACTTTCAGGCAAATATACAGCAAGGTCTTTGACATTCAATGTTCACTCACATGTAGAAATTCTAGCCACCCTTCTGTCGATGACGATGAGTCCATTTACCTCTCCAGACTGCACCCCATTCTTTCTGTCTGCAGTCCATTCTTTCTGCATGCCAGACCTGGGATTTCACAGCAGAAAAGATCTTGAATCCTGGTTCAGGTTTCAGTGAAACGCAGAGATGGGAAAAGCCTTTAAGGTTCCCCCATTCTATAATTCATGTTCAAATTGGCAGAAAACCTCTTTAACAATTTGCAAAATATAAGTAGCCCAACAATGGTAAGCCGACAATAGGCACATTTCTCCTTTCCGATCCAGGTGAAGTTTCTAACAAAAGAAGGCCCCTCGGTGTTTTCAATCTCTACAGACTATGCGCCTCCCTAATCTTTTATAGTGGCCTTGCTCGAAGTTACTCAAAGAGAAAAATGCGCATGTTTACATCTGTGCAAATCACTTTCTCACTGCTTCTAGCTCGTGTTAAATTGCTTCTGTAAGAAGGAAGTTTTATTAAAACGACATATTTTGTATTAAATATGCTATTTCACCTGTGATTAGAAGTTTGAAGTACATCGATACAGGTATGGTTATAGGAATAATTGTAATACATTTAATTATAAGAATAATTATAATACATTTAATTATAAGAATAATTATAATACATTTAATAACATAAATAATTATAATACATTTAATTGCGGGAATAATTGCAATTCATTTGATTATCTGAATCATTATGATACATTTAATTCAAGTAATAATTGTTATACACTTAATTATAGGAATAATTATTATACACTTAATTATAGGAATAATTATTATACACTTAATTATAGGAATAATTATAATACATTTAATTCTACAAATAAATATACTACAGTTAATTATAAGAATAATTATAATACATTTAATAACATAAATAATTATAATACATTTAATAACATAAATAATTATAATACATTTAATTACAGGAATAATTGCAATGCATTTAATTATATGAATCATTATGATGCATTTAATTCAATTAATAATTATTATACACTTAATTATAGGAATAATTATAATACATTTAATTCTACAAAGAATTATAGTAAATTAAATTATAGTAATAATTATAATACATTTAATTCTACAAAGAATTATAGTAAATTAAATTATAGTAATAATTATAATACATTTAATTCTACAAATAAATAAAATACAATTAGTTATAGGAACAATTTTAATGCATTTAATTATAGGAATAATTATTCTATAGGATATCTCAATCAAATGAAATAACGCAATCTTAATAACAAACATTTATATTAGAGCTGTTTTATCTATATTTAATAGATTTTTTATATAAACATTATAGCATTTATCCTCCAAATATATAAAACTTAGTCATAAAATCAATGAAAAAAGAATTTAAAATCGTAATAATACATTAAAATGTAATTTATGAAAAATAAGAATTATATTTAATAGGTAGAATAGAAACAGGCTTAATGTTCACATTCGTTCTGAAAAGTTTACAATGCTTTTTAAAAGAAGAAGAACAGCACTTAAATTCTATTAAATAAAAATATTTGACAAATCTTGAATAATAATATAATAAAGAATAACCGTGAATATTTTAAAAGTCGCTTATAATCGGTTGTCTTTTTCGTAAGTGTTAAATCTTTAAAAAAGTAATAAAAGGCATTTCATTGAAAAATGTAGAATTTTGAAATCAAATATTCTATCTTATCAAAAGAAATTCTTTAAAAAATTTTATTTTTCAAGAATTTATTAACTTCGACATTCAAGTAGAAGATTGAAATTTTTTACGAAAAGATAAAAATTTATTACTTTTGAATTTTTTTTGAATCACTTTGATCCTTCATAGGAAAATAAGAATTAAAAAATATGAATTTATACTGACATAAATAGTAGTAAGCTAAAAAATTAATCAGTACTTCATGAATCATTAAAATTATTTGAAAGTGCTCGTTTTTGAATTTATATGGAATAAATGTAAGGCATTTTTGCATCAAAAAATTAAAATTAGAAGTATTATTTAATGATGTTTTGATGACTGAATTGCTTTTATTCCGTTTATAATGATTAATTTCAAATAAAATACATTAACGTTAGGGAATTTGAGTATTTTGCAAAAATTGTCGAATGCATAAACAAACAAAATTGATCATTTTCTTGTTGCAAAATGTAGAGCTCATTTTGAATTAATTATAAGTAAATATATATGCAAAATCAAATACTGATAATCCTATAAAGTATTTATTAGGAGAAAAAATTTCATTCTTCATTAACTTCTTAGATTCTGCATGTCCAATTCTAAGAGCCAAAGACTAAAAAAACTAACGTGCCATAAGATAAGAAACTTACCGCCCAGTTAGTTAGAAAGTAGCGACTATTATCCCTTTCGCTGCGTATCCAGCGATTTAAACGGGAATGCATTTTTCTGTCGATTTAGCTGTGCAACCTACTCTTTTCCCGTTCACGATGCCATTTCGGTTTTTCTGGTTTCATTCAAATCTTGGTTAACATATAGCGTTAGCTGTCCATGAATCTGCGAAATATGCAAGCATGTTTTACAGTATTTTACAGGCTCTTTTCAAAGCTCAAAGGTGTCTGCCATTAAAACTTTTCTCAATTATTGAACCCATTTTGATAAAAGAATTATGCATAGAAGGAGTTTATAAAAGATTATGACAAAATCCATTTTTTAAACTTTTATTTGATATTTTGCGTAACCTTTGAAATTTGTTTTTTCAATTCCTACTAGTTCACACTCTCCCTATATATATTTATATATCTTATTCAAATTTTCAGTCAGTAATAAATTATTTTTTATTCATCCACTCAAGTTCAAATACATTTTTTAAACGTAGTGGATGCTAATATAGTTTTTTAAACTATTAATTCATTAATTAAATTTAATTAATTTTAATGCTTTTAATAGAGTTTTAGCAGTTTTTAATGTAAATGCAAATCATTAGGCAGCAGTTCAATCGATAAAATGCAACGGTTTCAGTATTTACAAGTGAAGATGAAGAATGCGAGTTCAATTATTGCGAAAATCCATAGTTTTTTTGATAAATTACTTTTATTACTTGTAATTATTTAATAAAAGTTACTAAAATAAAAAATTTCTATGTTGACCTAAGTAGGAATTGACTTTAAAATGTTTTTATATTTCTTATTTATATTCTTACATTACAACAAGGCAGAAATTGCAGCACTATAGAAATATTGAAATTATTACTTTAAAATTTGATTAATCTGCTTACATAATTTTGACAAGATCTACAGTTGCCAATTCAAAGGGATTAAAAATAAAATAGAATATTTAAAACTGATTAATGTTATGGTTAATAGAGGGAAACTATCATCAACATGTTATTTGGACCGTAGCTTTACACCCCATAATTAAGAAGATATATTTATAAATATAACAAATGACAAATATTTCGAGATTCGGAAATTTCAGATAAGATAAAAAAAGCTTTCATTTGCAAGATATTAAATAATATAATTGAAAAGCAAAATATTTCATTCCAATTTAAGGATATTATGGTTTTATTAGCAGTTTATTCTGTTCTGGCAACTAAATTAGTTTATAATCCTTCTAAAATAATCTTTTTTAAAAACTCACTGGAATTAATTTATAAAAAAGAAAAAGAGTTAACGCTCATCAAATATATGATTAATGAATAAATATATCACAGATTTATTACAAAATTATAATCTTTGTTTTATGACCTTAAGGGAAAGAGTAAATTATATTACTTCTAGCAATCAAAATCATTATAACTTATCTCACCATAAATAGAAAACTGCTTTGAAATCTAATTCAAACTGAATTTCTATTTCTTATTATAAATTCCATTACAGTCAAATAGAATGGATGCTCTTTTTTATTTTATCATGAGCATTTATTAATAGTTTATGTTTGCTGGACTTTATAAGAAATAATGAGGAAAATAATAATTTTATAAATAGATATTCAATACAACAACGCGTAATATAAAAAAATAAAAAAACATTTTCACCTCTTTAGCAGATCTAACATCACAAATTACCGTATTTTTCAACGTCTCACAACTACTTCAAAAGAAAAAAAAAGATCGTATTTGTTCTTCTCCCCTTATTGACCAATGGGAGTTGAAAGGATGGAAATGATCTAAAGGCAACTGCATTTTTTTAAGGAATGAACTTTTGCATTATGACTGTGACAGTTCTTAAATTTCCAGAAAATGTAAGTTATTAGTCTCTTTAAATGTAGATTCATGTTATAATCAATGTATGTTGTGAGTAGCAAGTTTACCTTATGTATGGAATGGTAATATTTACAATAGCACTGAAATTGTGGATTATTTCGGGAAATTTAATTTATTAATCATGACTGTGACAGTTCTTAAATTTCCCGAAATAATCCACAATTTCAGTGCTATTGTAAATATTACCATTCCATACATAAGGTAAACTTGCTACTCACAACATATATTGATTATAACATGAATCTACATTTAAAGAGACTAATAACTTGCATTTTCTAGAATTAAGATGTTTCATCGTTTAAATGAAATTCACTTGATTTAAACCCTTGACAAGTTTCTTTCCCCTGAACCTAATATTTGCAGAAAAAAATGAATAATCTAAATAAGAATAATCTAAGAAATCTAAGAAAAAAAATCATAATCTGGTATGAGAGAAAGAAATCTAACGAATTAAAAAAAATAGTAAAACAAAGAAAAGGTTTAATCGGTTACTTTAATTATCAATTATTTGGCTTTAATAAATGTTAGTATTCTCATAACTGAGTTTACTTTAATAAAAATTCCACCATTTAGCTGATAGTAATTCCTTTTCTATTAAATAATAAATGCCATAAGCATAATTTTTTTCCAAAAAAAAATTGCTCAACTTTTTTCGTAATATATATTTTGATGAATGCTACTGCATGAACAGTATTTTTAAATTGCTTTTTTTTTCAAATAGGATATTTGAAAAAAAAAAAAAAAGAATAATCTCTAAAGAATAATCTCCTAAGAATAATCTCTAAAGATATTTTTTTTCAAAGGGTTTTCAGAAAATTTCAACTGGAAGAATTCGAATAGTTATGTATCCATTATTTACTATGGAACTTTTTGAAATAAATGTTTTCTTTCACTTAAAAAATTAAATTAATAAAAAAGTGGTATGCCACAAAATTAAAATTATCTTTCCATTTTTTTTACAAATTATATTCTCTCTCTTTTTAAATTGACAGATACGAAAACTATAAAAAGAATTCTCCTTGAATAATTCAAAAATGGAAATAAAAAAATATTTATTACAGCCGAGTAAAATTGTACTTATAATTTTTAAAAACAGCATTTGTTTATCTCTACATTTTAAATATGTGTCCAGATGCTGGCATCTTCAAAAATCCAGTGAAAAGAAAATATCTTGAGAATAAAACGCTTTGAAACTTTAGACGACAGGAAACATAATGTTCTCTCTTTTTTTAAATTGACAGATACGAAAACTATAAAAAGAATTCTTTTTTAATCATTCAAAAATGGAAAAAAAATATTTATTACAGTCGAAAAAAAATATACTCTTAATTTTTAAAGACAGAATTTGTTTATCTCTACATTTTAAATATGTGTCCAGACGCTGGTATCTTCAAAAATCCAGTGAAAAGAAAATATCTTGAGAATAAAACGCTTTGAAACTATAGACGACAGGAAACATTATGTTCTCTTTTTTAAATTGACAGATACGAAAACTATAAAAAGAATTATTTTTTAACCATTCAAAAATGGGAAAAAATATTTATTACAGTCGAGAAAAAAATATACTCTTAATTTTTCAAGACAGAATTTGTTTATCTCTACATTTTTAATATGTTTCCAGACTCTGGCATCTTCAAAAATCCAGTGAAAAGAAAATATCTTGAGAATAAAACACTTTGGAACTATAGACGACAGGAAACAAAAATCTCTACAAAATAATGTCATTCCTTCGGCCGAAGGCTAAAGGTGACCTCAATGTCACAGCCTTTTGTTGATGCCGGCTATGGCATTGACATTTCTTGTAAAAGGGGGCTTTTTTCATTTTTTATGTTACATGAGAAGTGTATACTTATGAGTCAGTTAGCCAACGAAAAGAAAAGATGGATTTGAAAGATCAGCCAACAATTTTGAAATAAATAAGTTCTAAGAGAAATTTGACCGAAAATGAATTCTGCATTTGACCGTTCTGAAATTTGACCGAAAGTTCATCTTAATTTAAATGCATTCGAATATTCTATCCTTGTAAATCAAATAAATAAAACACAATTGCTCATTTGTTTCCAAAAAGAAAAAAATATATATTTAGATCGTCATGGAATCTCACTTAGCTCATAGTTTTCGAATCATATGTTTTTGTAATCGTATTGCAATTCATTTAGAACAAATGGTCTTTATATTCTGGCGTTTGTTTCTTCAATAATTTACAAATTTTCACATCTTAGAAATTTTCCGAAAGTCAGCAATTTTGAAATTATTTATTTTTGGTTTTTTTTTCATTCATAGTTATTTTTTTTATGTTCCGTTTGCCTCTTACCTTTCATTGAACATCTTTTTTCTTTTCTTTTTTTTTCTGAGTAAATGAGAAGTAAGAAATTATGTACAAATCTGCAACGAAAAAAATTACTATGGATCCTATGCTATGATATAGATTTTGAGGTTCCTAAGTCTCAAGTCATGAAGTGACCACCTCCAAAGCCTGTCAGAAATTCAGCCACTAGTTGCCATCAGAACGAACGAGGAATGTGTCGTATTTTATGTGCTTAGAGTTAATAAACAATATAAAGACAAATCTTGGATTATTCATTAAAAGTAATTCGACATATTCAAAAAGTTAATTTTTTGAACTATATTTGACTGTCGTCTGAAATGCAACAGTTTTAAAAAGTTTTGAGCTACATAAATTTTGGCATTTAAAGTGTACACACACACACTCACACATTTGTGTGTGAGTGGGGAGTGGAGAATCTGTCATGAATGAATAGCGCTTAATTTAACAATTAGGGGCATTTTTGAACAAGTTCCTGTACAGAAACCGTCAAAACTCCCAATAACTGAAAAAGGAATAACTCATGGATTTTGGAAAACAATAACACATCTTTTCATAATGCCATTAATATGTGTGCATCTTTTACGAAAACAACAACAACAGTGAAATACGATTTTACAAGTTCTGTATTTCTGGTACACCAAGTGACTTCTCTTTCAAGATTGAATTTTCTGGTAGAACAACAAGTGATTTCTATTTATCGTAATAGTAAATATATCAACAATTCAATTAAGAAATATTTAAATCGTGATATTTAACATAAAAAATACAAATTATAAATAACTGCAATTCCAAATTTTATTTTCAAAATTCAGCAGTATTATAAAAATTAAGTTTTGTCTTACCATAATTTATTAAGCTCTAAATTTTGAGGCAATTGATTTATACATTTACCAATACATGAGTTAGTTTTTTAATGTTAAAACACTTAATTTTCCATACATGCTTTTATTATGCCAACCATTCTCTCCCAATAACTCCCCCCTTCCTTCCAGCGGCATGTTTCAGTGAAGTACTTTTTTTACGAAACTAATTCTGAATCTGAGGATCAGATAAATCATAATAGAGTATTTTCAGTTCAAAATTTTAAAAAATCAAAATACCATTCTGCTGTTGTGACAAAGAGAACTTCCCATGGACAAGCGCGCTGGCTGCCGTCAGCGATTTTAAGCCGAATGAGCGCCTCTTGTTTTGAAGTAGCTTTAACGACTTAGCTGCACATTCGCTAGCACAGCCCCTTTCTACAGGGGGACACAGTCACATATCTCACAGATAGTACATAAAAGAGCAACCATGCCCTAGCCGGGAGTCGAACCCAGGATGCTTAGTTCGCGAGGAAGACGCGGTACGTCTGTGCCAGATTTGGGCGAAAATAGCTTTCTAATTCACATAATGGCAGATACATCTTCTAGGAATAAATCTTGAAAAGGCTAGAAGGAAATGTTCTGCTCTTAAACTGGTCACCACTTCGAGATGAATTTCGGGTGTAACCACACAAGTGAATAAAATCTATGTATACCTTTTTCGATGTTAGTTCTAAAAAGATGAGTGGCTAAGCTCATTTTCAAATTCTCAAAAAGATGACGTACATTAAAAGGCTCAACGTATTTTACTGACTTTCCCTTAAATCTTTTTTAAACCAGGCATAATTTCACAGTCTATGTGTTTTAGAAAAATCCAGTATCTCTTTGAGATTTATGTGAGCGTATCTGAAGCTCCGCCACGATGTATTTTTATATTCGTTTTAAATCAAAAGCTCGGTGAATCTTAATTTTGTTGGAATTATCAGGCAATGTTTTTCATAGTTTTGAAAATATCCATCAAATCACATCTTCATTTACACATTGGATTTAAGCAAAAAGGGTCTAGAATTATTTTAAAAAATAGACTTTCACATCACGGTATTCCTATTAAAATTCTATTTGCCGTACAAACCGAATCCAATAGTTATTTCTAATTCCCTCACCTTCAATCTGATATCTTTTTTATTAGGTTGAAATTATTGAGGAATTGTATAACGTAGGAAATTATTTATAAACTTTTAACTAATTTTACCAAAATCACCAGAACTTTGAAGATGTTGAAGGTGAACGGATGAAGGTCACCAGGCTGAGAAATACGAGGTATATTCGGACTGCCTCCATTCTCGCCCACCTTCATCCTGTAAGCTTGGCAGAATATCGATCGAATGATTCAAAAACATATTTATTTATCTGCTTCCGATTTAATGCGACTCTTGGCTCGAGAATATTCTGCTGTTGAAGGCTTAGGGATGCTTACCAAGCTTACAGGATGAAGGTGAGATAATAAAGGTTACCAGACTTTAAAAAAAAAGACCCGAAAGTATATTCCGTTTGTCTCCATTCTCGTCCACCTTTTCTTGTAAGCGGGGTAGAATATCGATCGAATAACTTATTTATAGATATAAACAAACAAAATATTTTTGAACTTCCAATTTAAAAGAACTTGCGACTCGGGAATATTCTGCTGTTGCATCCACTAACGAAAAATGAATTCTTCCCCTTGCTCTCCTATTGTCGATTAATTAAAGAGGAGAGAATTAAGATAAGTCATCAGACTCTTCTCAAAGTAGGCAAGTGAGGATCTTTATAAAATTATTGCTTCAAATCATTGGTGATATGTCCTCTGTTTTTAATCCTCTTTTCCATATAAACTATCTATATAAACTATTTTTATCTCTATTAAAAACAAAGTCAGAGGAGAATGTATTTTTACTATTTGCTATATCTATGCATGGCACCAAGGAAGCCCTGTCCACTTATCACTCATTTTTCATCTCTAATTTTATCATTCACGATATTATCAATGATTATGCTGCAAATGACCTTGTCAACCAGGTTTGTTTTTCCATCGTAGTACTAGATCACAAGATTAGTTTCTTCATTAATTACATTGACTCAATTTTTGACTAATTCCATTCTAGATAAGTTCCCTTGATCTGATCTGTAAACAAATCTGTGGCCACACCAAATGAAAATATGTTTTTCCCTTGTTAGTGGAATAGTCTTTCTCTATTAAAAACAAAGTTGGGGTTGAAACCAAGGCATGTATCGGTTCCAGCAGAGTTATACTAATTATCTTAAAAGATGCTAATCCAGTTTTATAAATGACAAAGCTGACCTTGACACAGATTGAATGTTTCACTCTAAAGTGAGTCACCAAAGAAACATTTCTAGAATTGGAATAAAAAAAATAAACGCACTTTTAACAGTCCTGAATTCATTTCAGGGATACACAGTACAACAACTTTTGCACAAAACACAATTCTTAAAGCTATTTCTTAAATTTTAAATCAAAATCCAGAGTAAATTGCTAATCCCAAGTAAATTATTTTCCCCATATTTTGTTGAATTAATAGCTTGTTTCAGAATTAATAGCTTGGTATCAGAAGACCTAAAGGATTTTTTTAAAAAAACCCACATGCACTTAATATCAGTCATGTTGTCCCGCAGCCGTTACATTTTGTTGAGGGCAACTTTCAGAATACCTTTATTGTTATCCTAAATTAATCCTAAAAACTTTAATGGATTATCAAAATTCAGAATGCCAGCACAAGTGCCACCTTCATCATCTGTCAGCTGTTCAGAATTATTAAGTCCATTCCAAAATAGCTACTGTGTTGCTTTAAAACAGGACTTTAATGTAACTAAATTAAACTTATGAAATTTGGTATTCTGATTCAATTAACATGTACTCCTTCAGAATTGCTTGTTTCAGTTTGTCCAATCCCCTTTTAGAAGGTATTAGTTCCTCCCTATCAGAAGGTATTAGTTTGTAGGAAACCTGTACTAATACTGTACATGTTTCCTACTGTAGTACTGTACTGTACTGCAGTAGTCTATGACTTAGACTCAAAGATTCTATCACAATTTCTTTGATTTTAACACTTCGTTCAAGTTCGTTTTGACTTTGGAAGAATAATCAAGAATGTCGTAAATCTGTTTGTCTGATTTTTGCTTTCCGAATACATCTGTCCTACGGGGGAGGGGGAACTCGTAATTGAGAACGAGAAGCTTTTAACATGGTGGTTGGTTCTCACCACCACCACCACGATACATGAAAAGGGGGAGGGGTGGTTGCTCCCATCCATGACGAAACGTACTTCGTTAAGACACGTTCCTACGATTTGTGACCTTTACGGACATGCTCTTAAATATGCCAACTGAACCTTTGTGGAACCACTCCTACTTGTGGAGCTTCCTACATATTGTCAATAAAATGAATGGACATCACCCCCCCCCCCGGGAAAATCATAAGAGAGGGTTAAGAAGGCAGAATCTCAAGGCGCGCACAGGTAGTCAGAATGTGGCTTTAAAGAAAGGTTGTACCGTGGCCGGTGATGTCGTTTAGCACTCAACCACAGTTCCCATCAAAGTTACTGTCCATGCAGGTTCATATATTCAAGCTTTTCCGAGTGCCTTCGGAAGGGTTGGATTATTCAGTCCATAATTTCCGAATGGAGGACTCCTTGATTAATAATCTTTAACCCCAACTAATCAACAGTATTATTTCTAAAGAAGACCCTAGGGGAATCTTCATCATTTTAAAAATGAAGAGTTAGCATTTCATCCTTATTACTACTAATAAGAAATAAAAATAGCGAATTTGAATTCTCCCTCTTTCACATTATTTTCATTGAAGAGCAAGGAATTTTCTTTTTGGAATTGCGTCCAGTAACTGAGAAATTTTGGCTCACTTTTAACGTCTTATTTAGTTATATGAGGATCACAAATTATCGAATTATGGAAATAATCCTAATTTTTGTAAATTTGAGTTGTTTGGTAACAAAATTTAACATTATAATGGCGTTCTAAACAGACAAAAAAACCCTGGATTGAACTGTCAAAGACTTTTATCACTCCCATCAATTAAATTCTTGTGAATTCCAAATAATTTTTTTAAAAAAAATTTCGCTTTTCAGCTGCAGCAACCTATTTTGAGATCCTATAAGCACTCCGTTTTTAATTAAAATTATCGAATTATGGGATTTATTTTAATTTTTGTAATTTTTTTTTGTTTGGAAACAATATTTAACATTATAATGGCGTTCTAAAAAAGACAAAAAAACCTGGATTGAACTGACAAAGACTTTTTATCACTCCCCTCAATTAAATTCTTGTGACTTTAAAATAATTTTTTAAAAACATATATTCGTTTTCAGCTGCAGCAATCTATTTTGAGATCCTATAAGCACTCCGTTTTTAATTAAAACTTAGCTTAGTTTTACATAACTATGTTGAAATTAAATTTCTTAAACATAATTCATTTAATTACCCAACAAAAGAGATGTTTCGCGACATTCGCCTTAATTACATTTTTATGACTTCTAAATAAAATAACAATACGCTTTTTAGCATCAACGACCTATTCGGATGTTGTATAAGCACAACATTCTTGAGCAAAACGCAGTTTAGTTTTAGCATAACTACTTTGAGGTTGCAGTTTCTGAAACGTAATTATTTTGATTACCCCGCAAAAGAGATGCTTACGGCATTCTATTTCTGTTCGCAAAAACTTAACTAATTTTTTAATATCAAATAGTTTGTCATATTACCACGGTCTGCTATATTTATTTCTATTTATTTTACTATTTACTAATAAGGAATTTTTTGGATTATTATTGGACAAAGACGACTACTATAGACTCAGCAATAACACCTAGGAATTTTAACGATCTAACTTGTATTTTCAATGAGTCATATTCTTTTTAACGTTATTTCATCAAATGCAGATTTGACTGATTAGAAATATTTAAAGTTCCCTATCAAATAGTTTTTTAATTAATAAAATGGAAAAATCAATTTTATTCCATTAAAGTGAAATCTGAACCTGAAATTAGAGCTTCTTCCTCATAAATCGGTTTTTAAATATTCATTTTTTTTTCTATCTTAGAGAGAGAACCAGTATCGTGTAGAGCTATTTCAAATTTAGTTCAGTTCAGTTATATTAACGTTCCGTTTTAAAGCAACTTTACGGATATTTGGGGACGGACCTCATAATTTGGAATCGTGGTCAGATGACGAGGATGACAACTGAGCTAGTGCTCCTTCTCCAAATTTCTGCACAACACCAGTGGGAGAATGTTTGGCCCAGCTTACACAAAGGATTAACGTGCACCAGATCCGCTTACACGAATGCTCTGTGATGGAATCGGGTCTCGAACCTATACCTCGGGTTCCGAGGCCTTACCACTAGACCAAGGATACCCAAGACATACTTCAAATACATTTAGAAATATAGATATGTTCAAACAAGGCAGTTGAATAACATTTCTTTTATTAACTACGCATAATTCTAGCGAATCAAAAGCATTAGTTTCATAAGTATTATTTCAAATTTCATATCGCCGAATATCATTTAACTCTTTTTATGCTAAGGGATATATTTTTCAAGTTTTTTTTCTTTAGAATTATTTTTCTTATTCATTAATGTCGATTAGTTCCTCTTTTAAATCTTTATAATCTGAAAATAAAAAGATTAATAACCGTGTCTGTTTCACTATCTAGTAGCTTAAATTAATCGATATTCTCAATTAATTATTTTTTAAACTGACAGAGGACTTTATAATGTGCAAACATGAACAAAAAATTTTTTTTATCGTTTTATCATAAAAATATGTGTTTATATTCAATTACAATAGTGTCATAAAATGTATAGTTTAATAAAATTAATATTTAAAAGACCCAGAGAAGATATTAATATTTTAAGGACTTTTATCAAAATATTACTGTAGTTAGATTTAAATATATTTGAAATGCTCCATTTGTCTCAAATTTTGAGAAAATTAAATAGAATTGCTCATCAAGATTTCGGTTAAACATATAAAACAGAATAGTGTATGTATTTCCTTCTTTCAAGATTTTTTTAGATAATTAAAAGAGAATTTTGGTTCAGCCGCAAAGAAATAAAATTTTATGTAAATTCAGAGAGTACGAATAAAAACTTTAAAAAAAAAGTATTTAATTGGAATTACAATGTTAATTGGAATTACAAAAAATTGGAATTACAAATGTACAGTTTTGTTCCAAATAAATTTTTATTGGATTACAAGGTAAAAACAATACAAAAAATTCAAAATTAAGTTGTTTGAAATGTTTCAAAATTTTTTAAAAAAATGTACGTTTTTTAATTTTTTTTTAAAAAAATAATGTGTTTCGTTTAAAAATTTTTTAAAATAAAATTTGACGTATTTATATTTGAATACATTTGCATAAAAAATTCGTAAATATAAGTGAGTAATTCACAAAAGGGCTTAATAAAATCTACCGCCTCCTTAAAACTTCTGAGAGATTCTAATTTATTTATTTTATCAAATTCTTGATTAATCAGTTAATTAATTGCAATTTTGATTTCGTTTTCATGTTTTCTTAACATCTTAACACCACACCACATCTCCTTTTCTAGGGCTCATGGCCCCTTTCTGGTTTGATATAGAAGTAGGTGGACCTCCTTAAAAATTAAAACAAAAAATTTTACTGCAAACAATTTGAAAGAAACAAACAAATAACAAAATAGGAATGGAAAAAAATAAGAAGAAATTATAAAAACTGGGATGAAGAATATCTAAAGCACAATAAAACTGGATGAATGAGCATTATAATATACAGTATGAGTAAAACTTTAAAGGGATGATAAAAATTAGTCACTTGAGAGGGGGGGGGGTAAAATTGGCTATGTATAAAATGCGAGGTGTATGAAATGATACCCTAAAAATTTATAAGGTTAATATAACTGTAATAATTCTCCATTATCTATTAGGAATCAAAACATGTTTATGATTCTTTTTTTTGAAGATGAATTACTAAGTACTCTTTTATACCAAAGACTATTTTGCGAAGAAGGTTTTCAGAGGTTCCGTGAAAGAGCATAACAGCAGGATGTCGCAAAATGAGTGGGGTCGCCAACTTCTCCACAAGAGCAGTAGTCATCTTCTCATGAATGGAAACTGTGAAGAAAGGAAGGGAATGATCCTGTCCTGTGACAAACAGGATATTTTTACGAGTCCGGGAGTGATTGCATTTTTACTGTTTTGATGATTTTATAAACAGAACGACCAGTATTTCCACAGTCCCAAAGAATTTGCAATTTTCTTATAAATATTTTCTGAAAATGCTATTTAAAATGACGCCTGAATTTATGAACACCATTAATACACCATCGATAATGGCTGATTTAACAACTATCTAATTTAATTTCAATTCAGTCCGTTTTTCCCAAATCTTTAACAATTGACTTAATTCAAATAATTAACCTGTGGTATAAACTCCATCCATTAGCATCAGAATCCATAGGTTGCCTAACATTAGTTCTGGAGCATTTTGTTTGCAAGTGGCATCTGTTTGCTGCCAAAAACATGGGTCAAATAACTTTCAGTTCTATCTTTAAATTATTTATCAACTTAAAAAACATAAAATTATGACATTTAATTTATAAGAATTCAAATAATGAATTCTTATAAATTAAGAGTTTATTATTATAAACAAAATGGATAGAGTTCTATCTAATCTATACAGTCAATTGACAAAGAAATGATTATTTCGAGTTCTTCAGAGGATATGTTTGAGTATGACATGAGTGAAGAACTCGAAGAGACATATGAAAATGTTTGTACTCCACCACTTCTCTCCATTAGGGGAAAAAACCTAAATATAAATATATTATCCAAAAAAATATATAAATAAACAACATTTTTTCTCTTTAAAATTTTTCATTGTATAACTTAACATTTCTTAACTTTTTAACATCTTGAATGCATTAATAACATTTATATATTGTGTTTTTTCACCGTTTCTTATGCCCAACTCAACGTGTTTTCTTTTATTTCTATCACAAAATAATATATTCTTGAGACTTTCTTTCGATTTTAAAATTCACATTTTGTTCCATTTTATTTTATTACTTGCTTTTTTTATATATGAAGTTATTTAAAGAAGTTTTAGGAAAATCTTTCGAAAATCTTGTATATTTTAATCTCAATGCTCTGTTTAACCATATGATTGGAGCTGCATGGCCAAGCATTAAAGTCTACAAATCACGTCTTGTGCCATTAAAGTTTACAAATCAACCAACCAATCCCTCTATAGAGTTGTCAAGGATTAGATTCTGCTTAATCTGATAAAAAATTTCTCTGAAGGAGGCGAAAATAAATTTAATTTCTCTTTTAAAATAGAATAAGATGCAAAATTATTTCAATAGTTTGAGGGTTCTTTTTTTACTAAAGCATTTAACAATATTTAACCTTTTCTCTCGGAAAAGTAATTCGATGAATAATTATGCACCCTAATTAAGAACTTTTTGGGGACTCATTTTGTAAGTTTCATCTCCTTTCAGATGGTGTAGATGGATATCTTAGCTGTGGCCATTCTCTCCAAGTTTCCACACCACACTAGCGGGAGACGGAGTAACTCTATTTAGATTCAAATCAGCAATTTACGAAACACTGCTTTAGATGAATTAATTAAAAACTAGGACACATATACATTATATAGCAACATGATTTTTATATTGCCTAATATCGAAATAATTAAAAATTAAAGCTTCGCATTTTTACGAGTCACTTTTTTATTAATAATATTCTATTAATTAGTTTTATTAATAATTTTCATTGATTAAAGGGGAAATAATTATTGTCTAGTTAAATAAATTGATGATGAAAATATTCCTTGGAATTTTCTTCATAATTCTGATATTCAGACAATCACAAGAAAATGAAAGACAAAATGTGTAGTTTTTCTTAAATTAATAGAAAAGAAGCATAAAATATTTAGATTCATTTTGATTATAACAAAAACATTTACAGGAAAAATGTAATAAATTCAAGAAAAGAGATTTCATTTTTTCAATCTCTCATTACAAAAATCTAGCATACGTAAATATTTCTTAAGCACTTTTATTGGTTTTAGAAAGGCGAAAAAAAAAAGAAAAAAATTTCAGAGTGTAAGATTTCTGGGGAAAAGCGAATGAAGCCGTATGTGTCTAATGTGAATGAAGCCATATATGTAGCTTAACTTCAGTAAATTAAAATTTTGTATTTGAAAAGAGAAAATGAGGCACGAAAAAGTTTTTTCCATGTACTAAAATGGATTTTATGCACTTTTATTTTACATGACTTGTGAAATCTTTGTAAAAATGGAATCTTGTGTCCTATTTTTCACTCATTTCTTTATGTGTAAGAGGTTAGAAATTTCAGAACATTTATGCATTTTCCATTATAATACATCTAATTAACATTTTTTTAGAAATTGACTATCAGTTAATCGATTAATTTAATTTAATTTTGTTTTCATACGCGAGATTTTAGTTGTTGTGGATTTATGAAATTTTTTAAAAAGATTTTCTGAGTGCTTATAAAAATAAAATATAAATTATATACTATAAATGAAATTTTTTAATAAATTTTGTTTTATATTACTTTAATAAAAATGTGTGTTTTAGAATTGTTTTTTTAGCTTGCCTTGCTTTTAATTTTATAAAATATGGAAAAAAACCAAAGAAGGGAATCACATTTTTTAAAGACAATTTTGATTATGAATCGTTTAAATAGATCGAGAGCTTGCAGAGTATTTCCTTAATAATAAGCTTAAAAATTGCTGTAATAAATTCAAATTAGAGTTTTGCAGCCATTATGATGTTGAAAGAAAGACAAGCAACATCATAACCATGATTTTATATTCGGTCAAGCAGGCATTTGTTGCTTAATGGGGAACTTAAATACAAAATTTTTATTGTGGTTGAAGCTGAAGGTCAAGAATTTATGGCTGAAAAGCCAGATATAGTAATGCAGGGCTAAACGTCGTAAGTAAACTTCTTTTGGAAATATGATAAATTGCAATTTTTCTAACGACATTTCAGAAAAATTTGGCAATCTTTGGATTATGATACCTTGTGGCAAAAGTACAAACTACGCATACATTTTATGATTGCATTAGAGTAGTAAGAAACGATATAAATAGCCCAAATAACCGAATGATCGTTCTTTAAATCACGCCGCAGCACCTATTACTTGTATTCTACATAAAGTTTAACGGACAGTTAACTCGCGTCGTATTAGTAATTAAGAAATCCGAACACGTTTGGAGCACTTTTTTCGAAATTCATAATGTAGACATATGTTAACCATATGTGGGTTTTAGATTATTTAAGTTTAGTAATATGATGTGAATGTTTGAGATTTGGCATTTAATAGCATAAATTTAAGAAAATTCTTAAAATATTCAAATATTCTACAGCAAAAACTCTTATTTGGAAAAAAAACATAACAAATAAATTACATAGTTTTCTCTAGCTCAAGGGTTCTCAAAAGGTGGGTCACGACCCCCAGGGGGGTAGCGAGATGTGACCAGGAGGGTCGCGAGATGTGTAAGAAAAGTTCAAAGAAAATTAATTTATTGCTGTAGTTTTCATTAAAAAAAAAGAGTACACATAAAGCTTTTAGCCTACATACAAGTTGGTTTTTGTGTTCTATTAGTTGATGGGATACATGAGCTTGTTTGGAATTAACCAATTTCTTAATGTCTGGAATTAGCTTTATATCTTATAAAACATTGCCATTTTCCAGTGTCAAACAAATTCTTGATTTTGTTTTTAAATTTATTATTATGAAAAATCCTTGTTCACAGTTGTAATGTGTATAAAATGGCATCAAAGTTTTTAGTGCTGTTGTGGACAGTTCTGGGTATTCCTTTTTAATACACATCCAAAATTTGTCGATATTAGCTATGTTAAAAGTTACTTTAGCTGACTGATCACTTAAAATCTCTATCAGTTGATCGTGATGAAGGGTACTTAGCTCGACTTTTGTTACGGCTTGCTCACTGAACGGATTGACTATCCACACAACCCCACTCATATCATTAACTGGAATGTAATCTGTAAACTGCTTAATCAAAGTTTCGCGATGAGATGATACTAGTAAGGAGAAAGATGAAGTGTCAAGGGATGTGGCGCCAATACCCGACACATACTCTTTGAACTCCTGAGTTCGTGCAAAATTTTTAAAATATCTGTCTAAACTTTAGGCAGAGTTAAAACATTGGGGGGTCGCCAAAATAATTAGTCTAAAAAGGAACTCACAATGTCTAAAAGTTTGAGAGCCTCTGCTCTAGGGAATGGTTTTATTAATAAATATGGTTATATTAACAAATAAAATTTTTAGAACCAATCGAAGATTTAAAATGAGATTTTTAGTAAATTTATGACGTTATTACTCAAAAAATAGGTTACAAATAAAAAAAAATATTCATTTAATCTAAATTCTTTTAATTAATTCCGTAGAAAATGATATAACGGCAAATTACAAACAATTTCATAGTAATATAATAATTATATTTTGAGTTATTTCATTTGAAGTAAGAAAAAAATAAGTAAAAATCAATTTGGTGAAAAATGCATTTAAATTATACAGTAATAAGTTTTAACAATAAATTATGTGTGTGCATACTTAAAACTCACTAAATTTATAGGTTATATCTTCTTCCTCCTCAACGTTTGATTAATTTTCCTTTTTTAAATCATTTTATTTTTTTTCTTGCATATTTTGCATTTGGCAGTGAATGCCGCCTAGATTCCTTTATTCCGATCCTCAGCAAATGCTGTAACTGAATTTGCAGTAGGATATACTCCAATAACCTTAAGGATATTCAGTAATCCTATAAAACCTTTATTAAAATGTATAACAAACATAAATACTTCTAATCTGAGGGTTCAGAGCTCAACAAAGACATCTTACAAATATCTACAAAACATCTTTGAGACTCTCATAGTCATTTTACATTTTGCAGTGCAAAAAAATGTTTCTTATTTAAAGCTAAATTTGTGTTGATACAAATTTTTAACATGTTTTTGGCACGTTAAATCTGTACTTCTGGGTATTTAAATGTCCACTTCCAAGTATTTATCGATAATTATTAAAATATTAATATCTTGACTTCTAATTAACGTAGCGAGAAAAGTAAGTAGATAGCTTAAAGACTGATCTACATAACAAAAGAATTTTTTTTGGCAAAAATCGACCTTTTCAACGTTTTTGACTACCTTAATTTTTTAAAGTAATTTACTTGATTTATGTTTATGTAGAAAGGTTCTTGTTAATAGCACAATGTAGAATTAAGGCCATTGACGCGGAAAAAGTACATTCTTTTAAGTATAAATAGTAGTGAGATTGTGGTAGGAATCTAATCGAATAACTATCGCTCCACATTGATAACTTGCACATTTTAGCTTCTTAAATTACTCCTACATACTGAGGCTGGTTTAGGGCACCAAAGTCAGACGAGGATTTTGACAACACGAAGCCACAGGTGACTTTCAGTCACCTTCTTGGTAAACTCTATTGACGACAAGAAAGTGACATGGAATAAAATTATTCAACTTTATTTTCCTGTTCATTATTTAATGTTGCTATATAATTTGAAGGCAATTTCTGTTTATTATTTAATGCATCCATAGCTTTTAATTCTTCTAGCTGTTACAGAAAATTCACCTTTTAACGAAACCATTTATGTACTATATCATTTTTTAAGTGGTTCTACGCCATTGAATTTTGTATTTCATACACTATATATACGATTGCGTGTGTGTGCGAAAAAAAATCAGACGATGTAATCACAGCAATAAAGAAAAATAATGGATACTATCCAAAACTTTTTTAACGATCGAACTGTTTCACCAAAATTTCCCTTGTTAATTTGGAAAAACTGCTAAATTTATTTCACATACTAAAAATGCTTAATGAAGATCACGAAATTAATTGTAATACTACATCAACTGGAGAATTTCTGCATATTTTTTTCACTTAAGTTAATGATTATAATAGTCACAACACCTTGATGAGTAACAATTAGAATATTATTTAGACATCCCTAGTGTTAAAAACCAAAAATCGTGATAAAAGTGTTAAAAAAACAATTTAAATCGTGATAAAAATGTTAAAAAGCCAATTTAAATCGTCATAATTTCAGAAATTTCAAAAAGAGATTTCAGAGCTAACGCTGTTAATCATCTCAAGCCGTTCAAAAGGAAACATTCCGTTATCATTTTTTTTAAGTAAGCCTTTTAAAAACTGAAAATATTTCCAGCATCTATTACATGAATACCATTCGCTTCATATTAGTGAGAACTGAAAAATATATTAATAAAACAATAGTTTAATGATTCATCTGTCAAACATTCGCTCATGATAGTTCATGATGCAACCTCCGAATTCTCTGCGTGTTATTTGCTGAAAATCATGACTCTAGAATGGTTCAAACAAAGTTAAAATAAGCTTTACTCCTAAATGAGTAATTTCATGGAGCTATTGAATAATTTTTTAAGTCTCATTTAGAGAAAGCCTCAATTTTCCCAAAATTAGCTTTAAGATTATACCAAGATCAATAATGATGAATAACCAGAATCTACATTTGTTAAAGGCTTAACCCAAAAGATGGCGCCACTAGTTTGCCCACTTTCTTCTATATCATGACGGAAATAATACAAATCTGACATCAAATGATTCCTTGAAAAGGGGAAAAGGAAACCAATAAATTAAAGAAATTGCTTCACAACTCATCATCCTTGCAGAAGAACATGCTATGAAAGCTTAATTGTTTCCTTTTCGACAATTGTTTTCTAACATGACATGGAATTCGTTTTAGCCTTCATCTCATGTGCAATTTCCCTCCTTTAATTTCTTTTCCCACCTCTTATTTATTAAAAAAATTCTCATGAAAAAGTCAATACTGACGTTTTTCAATAAATTCTTCTCAAATAAAATTTAAACAGATTTGTACTTAGCGAATTTGTAGGTAAAACTGGAGTTTGAAATGGAGTTGTTACAGGCGCTTTTGTTTGAGCTATTCTTGTAAATGTCACACCAGCTGAAAAAATATGTAGTTTTAGAAAAGAATTTGCACGCAACATTTTCATTCTGTTAGAAAAATAAGAGCTCGCGCAACTCACAAGACAGTAAAGGAACAGTGAATTTAAAGTACGAAAGTTAAGGAAATTATTCTTTTTATATTCATTCTAAGCTTTTGTTCTAAAAAAATGGTAAACAAATGAAGTTTTAAAGACTTCTTTTTATTTTTAGGCCCTATAAAAACAGCTGGATATAACAATATTCAAGCACTAGAATTTTATACGAAACAGAAAAAAGTGAAAGAATATTCACACAAATAAAAAAAAATGTAATCAAAGCATTTATTATTGCAATATATATTCAAAATGTCCTCCACCACAAGTTATTACCCCTTTCAGGCGTGTCACAAATTCAGCAACGGCAGTGTACAGCATGTCTGATTGTATAAATGGCATCTTTCAAATCTTTCAATTATTACAGATTGAATGGATGGGAGCCGGTACACACGGGATTTCCTCATAACCAAAAGTCTACTTTTGTCGTGTCTGGTGACCAAGAAAGTCATGAAAACTCTCACTTCTAATAATGATTCGCTCTTTCCCGAACATCTGCGTCAGGAATTCCTTGACTGAAATAGCAGTGTGAATTGTTGCTCTATCTTGCATAAACATAACAGCAGAAAGCGCTTCTTTTAAGAGCAAACACGAAACAAACTTTTCGCGCTGAAACGTTAAATAACGCTGAGCATTTACTGTCATCATTTTCTTCCCATTTACCATCAAGTGTTTCAAAGAAGGATCCTAGGATGAAGGAACCAGTGAACTCACACCACGCTATTGACTTTGGGGAAATACAATGGTTTCTCAGCATTGATCTGAGATTTCTCTTCTTTTCCTATTTGCGGTTGTACACCGATTTACAAAGATCAAGTTTTAGATATTTTAAATAAACAGAACTATTTAAAACTTGTAAATTAGGATATGCTATATGTCTATAAAAATCTGTTGTTTAAAAATAATTTAATGAAGAAATTATCAAGAGGAAGCAAATAAAACATTTAATTCAGAATTTTGGTAATCATTAATCATCATGAATTCAAGACGATTGCAGCAAATAAATGAAAATCATAATCATTTTAATTATTAAGAATATTTTTATGTATGGAAAAGGGAAATTAAAAGCATGACTAAAAACTAAATCTTTCAAAATAGCATGACTAAACAATCTAAAAAAAATGAATCTCAAATCTTTATATGAGCGATTCTTGCTTATAAGTACTTATTCCGAATTCAGAACGGCTCAGAAACGGCTCCAACAACGCGGATTAAATTTTATTAATAAATAAAGGTTTTTTGGGGGGTTTATTTATTTAGGAGTCTTTTTCTAAGCAAAAGCGATTTCACACATACGAAAAAACAAACCAATTTTTGTGACTATTTCAATCCAAGAGATGGCGCCACGAATCAGAATGATTCGATTTTAAGAATATTTTTAAAAAATAATATTATTAAGTATTAGAATAAGTTAATTAACTCCGCTTCAAAGTGCGAGTTATGCAATATATTGGTGAGAACAACATAGCTGACGTGTGTATTGCGAGTCCAAGCATTCGAGTCGCACTTTTTGCTTTATTTTTTACTTATGTGTTTGTGTATAATGTTTTTTTTTCTATTTAAGGCCTAGGTCTTAGCATAGGTGCCTTTCTAGAAAAAGAGAGAGAGAGAGAATTTACACACACACATACTCACAAGAAATTTTAAATAAGTAACTTTGAGTACTTCTGTCATACTGACGATGTCATAAGTGCCATCTTGGACACGAATAAACTTAGAACTGAAGAAAAGTTTAAAAATAATTATAATAAAAAAAGTAATGACTGATAAATTGTAAAATGGATACTGCAATATAGCATATTGTTTAGAATAACAAGTTAAACTAAGTGTATTCATGATTTTTTTGTTTATATGACTAGTTAATATTTAGATAAGATGGAAAAATATTCCTATGTAATTAGTATGGGATTCGGGTCTAAATATAATTCCTAATTCATTTTAACAAATTTACAGAAAAAAAACCGATTTAATTTTGTATATCTGGTACTTTATCTGAAGAAGCACAGAATGAAAAAAATATTACCGATAAAGTTTATGAAACTATGAAAATGGAATTTTCTTTTGTTACAACAAAAGAACATTTTATACCACAAGAATTAAAATAGATTTTGCCCTCATGTTTCTGATAGATAAGTAATGTTATTGATATGATAAAAAATTAAATTTATTTTCATTACAATGTTGCAAAACATTAAAAAAATTATGCATAAAACATTTATTTTTAAATGGTAGCAATAAAACAGCCATTACAACTAAACAGATACAATTTAAAATACCGATGAGAATTTTATCAATCCCAATTACAATTTCATTAAAAATCGCAACAATTATGCAGCTTTCATATTTAATTTTGGCATCAAACCGGATTCATGATAAAGCGTGTCACAATGTTTGTGAACTTTATTAAGTCGTCTACACTCAATTAGTCATGCAAATGCACAATTACATTATATTTTCAAAGTAGTCTGTCATTAAAAATATATTAAGAAATTCATTACCTGCTGATAACCTGAAATCCTACGTGTTGCTTTCAAATGAAAGAAAATAATGAGACAATTTGATAATGAGATGATGAGGCTAGTATCGTGATCAGTGATGATCCTTAGGATTCAACCAACCCTTAGGATTCAATTCATTTCCCGCCAATGTTACAGTTGCGGGGGGTCGATCATGCAAATTTTTCTTGCCTTCGGGGAGGGCTGGGTCGGAAAAGCGAGTTTATGATTTTTGAAATCTATTCATACGATTGGTTAATTTGCTCCAAAATCAGAAATGAGTAAAGAAAATCAGATTTTGGTATTGTATGAAATCCGATCTAGTTTCATCCGCATCATCTACATATTAGACAGAAACTCAACAATTCATCTAAATATTTGTCAACCAGGTTCAATGTTTCTGCTTTGCATCTCGCCTCACTCTGTAATTTAACATTAATGGACATTGAGCTAACACATTTCTTACATTGAAAAGTGAAACGATAGAAAAACATTTAGAGAATTTCCACAAAACAAAAGAATCCAAAACAATTTTTTAATAATTTTTTACTGGAACCTACTGAACAAAATAAATACCGACTGCGCTAAAAGAATGATTTTCACAATTAATAAAAATTACCAGAACGTTCTTTTCTGTTAGTTTTCACTGCAACAACTTTTATAATCTGCCTTATTGTCACTTAATTATAACACTAGGAAGGGCAGTGTTCCAAATTCAGTGCATTGTCACTTCTTTGGTTTAATGTATTCAATCAAGGTAGCTAAATGTTTTATGTTTATTTCAACGAAGCCTAAATAAAATTTATTAACGAGTTAATTTTTCTCTTCAAAATTTATATCAACAAATCTTACCACCTCTGTCGGATGAGTATGATTTCGTGGGAAATCAAACAGATGCGTACAATGTTTAGCCATATAGGCGCTTTTCAAAGGATAATTAGAAAGTTCTTATCTGTAAGTCTTTTCTGAAACCACTTTTATAACTTGATTTACTGTCACATATGATCATAACACTACAAAGGACAGTGTTCCAAATCTAGTGCATCGCATCTTCATTGATTTAATGCATTCAATTAAGGTAGCTAAATATTTGATGGTTATTTCAACGAAGCCTAAATAAAATTTATTAACGAGGTATTTTTCCCTCTATCGGATGAGTATGATTTCGTGGGAAATCAAACATATACTTACAATGTTTACCCATACAGGCGCTTTTCAATAGATTATTAGAATGTTCTTTTCTGTAAGTTTTTCCTGAAACCACTTTTATTACTTGCTTTACTGTCACATGATTGTAACACTAGGAAGGACAGTGTTCCAAATCTAGTGCATCGTTTCTTCGATGGTTTAATAATTCAAACAAGCTACCTAAATTTTTGATGTTTATTTCAACGGAAGCCTAAATAAAATTTATTGACGGGGTAACCTCTTATCTTGCAACCTCTTCCGTCTGCTCGGGATGAGTATGATTTGGTGTGAAATCAAACAGATGTATACATTATTTAGCCATTTAGCTGCTTTTCAATAGATTATTATATACAGCCAAATACATTTACCAGTAACCGAAGACGAGATCAAAATGAATCTGCGTTGTTCATTAGCTCTGATTATCACATGGTATTTTGTCCTTAGATGCAATCATCTTCACAGCACTTTGAAATTGTTCTTTCAGGAGTATGTTGGAAAAAGTTTAAATAAAACCGAGACAAAAAGTATAACCGAGTAATTCTTACTCAAAGTTTTTGTTGTTAATTATGGAGTAATGACTCCATGTCTCTGAAACCATTTTTAATTTGAATAATGCAAAGAGTATAAAGAAATATTCTAATTATTTTTAAATATTGCATTCTTCAAACTTGTTTCTTAAATTCTAAAAGTTATTAATATTAGTGTAAATCCGCAATATCTAAACGGATTAAACATTCATTAAAAGATTGTTTAGGTTTTTCCTATAGCATCTTTTATGCATTTAATATTAAAACATTTAAAAGTTTTTTTTAATATTTATATATTTAATATTTTTAGTAACTACAAGATTTTCAGAAAGAAATGTATTTCCAAAATAAATTCCAATAATGTTTATAAAAGACAAAAAATAAAAATAACAATGGAGTCATTTAACTCCATGTCTCCAGTTACGGATTAAATGGATAAATTCATTATGCATTCTTGGAGAGACAGAATATGTTGAACCCGTGCGATTTTCATGTTGGATAAATCTTCTTTATGAAGCCTAAAACTACATTTTCTCCACGAATATGTTGCTTGCAATTGCAAAATATGCAAATCTTAAAATTACTACAATTAGGTAAAAACATAGAGATCATTTGCATAATTTGGATATAGAAAAATTACGTGGCTTTGTGGATCTACTGTTTTACTGCGCTGCTGTTAAATTTGAATAATGAAGAAGGAATAAAGAAATATTCCTAAAATAATATTTTAAAATATTGTATTCTTCAGTTTCGTTTGTTAAATTCCAACAATTGTTAACCTAAGTGTAACTCCGTAATATCAAATAAAAGTTGATACTCTTTAATAGATACTTTAGGTTCTTGTTATAACATCTTTCCAATATTTAATACCATACCATTTAGCATTTTTAATATTAATATTTTTAATATTTTTTGTAATTAAATGATTTCCAGAATGTATTGCGTTTCTAAAATGAATTACAATGCTGTTTGGAAAAGACAAATAAATAAATAAATAAATAAATAATAAATAACAGTGGCTTTTTGACTCCATATTTCTGGCCAAGTGAGGAAATTCATATATCCAGTTATTGGTTAAGAATGATAGTTAAAATTGTCTTATTTTATGGATATAAATACTTTAATAATGGATAAATATGAATATAAATAGAGGATTTGTCTATTTTCTGTAATAATAATGATATGCCTCATGAAACTGTAATCATGTATTTGAAATATGTGAGTATAAAACCATTAAGTTTATAGCTATGAAAACTGTAAAACCTAAAAATGACATCACTCAGTTGAGATCTGAATACATTAATTCATTACTGATCAAACATAATCTAGAAAAATATAAAAGTGTCAAAATTCCTCTTGAAATTTTTTTTTTCTAAGTTCCCTATTACAAATGAATAGATAATAGATAATAACTATGTATCATGAATTAATTGACGAGTCTTTAGCTAATGGACCGCATTTAGGTATATCATTTGTAACAAGTTGTGTTTCACTGTTTGACAAAAAAAAACCAGAAGAAAGGCATCCTTATTTAGCTGAAAGATATTTGATAATGCTAAAGATAAGGCACTGTTTTCTGATAGCAAATTTGGTTTTCTGAATACTAGTTCTGATTCTAGTTGGAAAAATGCGGAAAATATTCATTCTGATGGGGTAATTATATTAAAAAATTAATGAATTTCCTTGAAATGCCATAAACTAAAGACTATCAGTATCTCCACATGAGAAACAAAGCTATATGCAGTGTCTGAATTTTGTAAAGACATTAAAACTCAGTGATGGATATCAAAATAATTGAAAATGTAAAAAAGAGCAATAGAGCTAGCTAAAAAATTTTCTTCCATTATTTCCTTACATTAATTTTAAAAAAATCCTATTTGTTTCTTTTAAATTAAATAAAGAATATAAAATTAAAATTCTATATATTTTTGAAAATAAAAATTGAAAATTATAAAGTTTACATGAAAAATATTTAAAGTTTTTATGAGATATAATTCTGTTCCAAAGTTCATTGAGATTATGTATAGAAG
>JAOUZG010012691.1:1538943-1550654 GCA_026289955.1 Argiope argentata | reverse complement strand
ACATTATCTAGAGTATATTTAATAAATTGAAATATATATTATTCAACTAAAAAACATGACTTCACTGTGCAAGAACATGAAAGTGAACAATATAGACGGATTCCTGAAGGATATATTTAATAAATTGAAGAATACATTATCTAGAGTACATTTAATAAATTGCAAGATATATTCTTCAACGAAGAAATATTACTTCATTGTGCAAGAATATGAAAGTGAAAAATAGAGATGGACACATGACGAATATATTTAATAAATGGAGAAGTTCAATATTTTTCAGAAATTGTTAAATGTTATATTTTTAGATAAAAAATGAAGAAAAAATTAATTTTTTACATAAAATATAACGAATAGAAATCCTCAAAAAATGATCCAAAAGATTGCATGACCGAAAAG
Organism: Argiope argentata; assembly: GCA_026289955.1. NCBI lineage: Eukaryota > Metazoa > Arthropoda > Arachnida > Araneae > Araneidae > Argiope > Argiope argentata. The sequence continues at coordinate 1,550,258 of JAOUZG010012691.1, read as the reverse complement.
CACTGCGATTGGTCGAAGTGATCGTGACGTTACTGTTGCCGGTCTTTTAGTTAGCACAGAATAGATGTTATTTTCTTATCGATTTCACATACTCTTTCAATTTTATTTTAGTGTTTTTAAATTTTGTATTTTCTGAAAGGTGTGTTCGTTTTATTATATTGAATTTATTTAAAAGCTTGCTTTAATTTGGATTTATTTAAATGTATGCAAAACATGCAAAATATGGTTTTATTTATTTATTTTTTGCTGTATGGTTAAATGGATTTGCTCAAAATTATCATTTTATTGTCGTAACTGTAGTTTTGAGTTTATATCAAGAAAAGGCTGATTTTCTAATTTTTCTTTCTTTAATCGTAAAAGTTTTGCAATTTAATATATAAGATTTCATGTTGATAAAAAATACATATACATAGATTGACTAACGATCTTTAGATATATAGATATTAACGATAAAGTTGGATTAAAATAAAAGAAAAACAATAATACAGTAAACGAAATAACTATTATTCTTGTTCGTATTCCGTTTTTTTTAAATAAATTACTAGCAGCTGATTGCGAAATTCCTTTTTTATGTGGTGTATTTACTTAAAATTCGCTTACCGTTCATTTTACTAACTCTTTATTTCAGCTTTAAAACCTGAATACTGTAATTTTAAAATTAAATAATTTGAATGCTTTCTTTTATAATTAAGTATGATACACTAAATGAAGGTAAATATTTAACTTTAATATTTTTACGTTTTAATGTATTTAATTGAATCGTTTATAGTACATACTTAAATGCTTCAGCAAAAATTTATAAAAGGAAAGGTTTTTATTGTCAAGTCGGGTAGAAACAAAATAACAAAGAGAGATTTATTCTGAAATATAGCGATAAAAGTTCGGAAATAATCTTTAAAATCAAGCAATCCTAAAGCCTTTTAATTATAAACGTTGCTCGGGATCGGGATTGGTTTAAATAAATACAAGCAAATAAAGTTTAAACTTACATCAAAATGATCCTCACAAGCGTATCTTGGAGCTGCATACGGCAACAGTTGTAACAAACGCTAAGTAAAGAAAACGGTGTTTTTGCCGAAAGTTACAAAACTCGGAATTTCAAATTTAATTTTTTCAGGAAATAAGCTGAAGTTTTCAAAAATATTGACAATTTTTGCCATTCTAAATCATTTCGATGCGATTTAAATAATAAAAAAAGTGCTGAACTTCTCTATTGTAAAATATATTATATAGAGTATATTTAATAAATTGAAAATATATTATTCAACGAAAAAAATATGACTTCACTATACAAGGACATGAACGTGAACAATATACACGGGTCCATGAAGAGAATATTTAATAAATTGTAGAATACATTATCTGGAGTATATTTAATAAATTGGGAATAAATTATCTAGAGTATATTTGATAAATTGTAGAATACATTATCTGGAGTATATTTAATAAATTGGAAATACATTATCTAGAGTATATTTAATAAAGTGAAATATATATTCTTCAACAAAAAATATGACTTTACTGTGCACAATATAAATTTATTCATAACGAGTATATTTAATAAATTGTAGAATATGTCATTTATATACACCCAGCCTATATATGCGTGAATTCCTAGCTGTTTTCTAGTTGTTATAATATTTGATTATAATATTAAAAAATATTCTTCTGTGTCAACACGCATAAATAGGTAATTTGATCTATCATTACTTATATCTACTTATCTATTATTTACTCTTAGACCGTTAGATCTATCTTACTCTTAGATATATTTACTCTCGGATCTGCAAAAAAACGTCGAGTGATGTTTCTGAAAACTTACTCTAATATTATATTTAATATTAAGAGATCAAATCATATAGTTATCATAATGCTTGCTGTTACTTAGTTTGATATAAACAGATGGTATAATATGACATAACTAAATATTATATAAATATATTATATATGACATAACTAAATAATATACAAACGTATGATATAATATGATATAACATATGATTAATAAGACATAATCAACAAGTTTTAAAAAATTAACACCAGGGGTTAGTAATAAAGTAGAAGGGAATATAGTTAAATTAAATTTCATGGAAGCTTCTGATACTAATATATAAGTATTCGGTTATTTCTCTGGGGTTTTCTCCCTTTGCATTTATTAAAGTACTACAAAATGCTCAAGGATACTAGTAGTAAATTAAGATAATAAAAATAATCTTGTAATAACTATTTTTAGAGTAACAACGAGAAAACGAATTATTTAAAAATATCTGTTGCTAACACATTTCCAAAATAAAAGAAATGGGAGGCATGGAGATGAGCAAGATTGCAAGTGATTAATGCTCATTGATTATAGAATTTTAACTGCAAAAAGATTATCAGAAAAATATTCTCCATATTCTTGATTTAACCGATAATTGTTTCAAGATAATCAATATATAATTATATATTGATTATCTAGAAACAATTATCTCGGGGATATAATCTATGGTGATAAAAATAAATTCTTGGAGCAGGAAATAAAAGTGGAATAAAGGTGAGTCTGATTTAATAAGAAGATAAAGTAGAAGTTATATATAATTATAGTATCATGTACTTCAAAAATTTACTTCTCAATAAAGTATGAATTCATCCTTGCTATAGTTAAGTCAATCACTCGAATTCATAAACTTCGCAACCGTATTCAACCAATCAATAATCCTCGCCCTTTTTTCGTCTGCTAAGACAGGGTCTCTATTTAAGTTCTCAGTATCGTCTATAAATACATGAACTGACTCTTCATCTTCATTAAAATCTACATTTTGGGACTCTGCTGGTGGGGTGTGACCAGATGGAGCATATGAGGGCGCATAATTTAACGGATCATCAACTGAACATGGAGCTGCATTGGCAGCGGCAGTTGGAACCGGTTCAATACTTGATGGCAAATCCAATCTCAATTCACTTCGGGCCAATCGTTCAAATGTTTTAAAAGGGGATTGAAGATATCTATTGATATATATTTGGGGAACTTCTTTATGAAATGCATGGGAGAAGCCAGTGGCGACAGTTTTTGGATGGATAGTAGCATAATTAAGAAAAGATTGGGACAATGGCAATTTAGATGAGGTGGTCGCGTCATCAAGACCAACCGCTGAAAAAGAAGAGTGTTGTACTCTACCATGTGGCATACCATATCGCTTCCAGATGCTAAGATTAATTTCAGATACGGAAGATCTCTGATTTTCCTCCTCGGAAGGCTTTATTACCCTTTCATCTATGACACCTGTACTGAAACTTCGCATCAACCCCATAACGGGAGACAAAGCGGAGATAGTTTGGGTGCTTTCCTTTTCGTCATCAATATTCATTGGTGACACACCTTCGACATTGCTTTGTACACTGGACAAAGCGGAGAAAGTTTGGGTGGTTTCCTTTTCGTCATCAATCTTCATTGGTAACACGCCTTCGGCATTGCTTTGTACACTGGAATGTTCGGATGGTACTTTTGGTGGGGGCGAATTATAATTTTGGGATATCGCTTTACGGTCCGTTTTCCTAATGCCAATTATAAAAGGGCTACGTCTTCTACGTCTTACATTTTCCAATACAGCATAGTGGTCTGCTGAAGGACTTCTAGATCGATACCTTGGTTTAGCCAAATAGAAGACTTCGAATTTTAAGCTTGATTCAGATCTTAGGGTTATACATGAGTCAGAAGATTCGTTACATGAGGATATCATTGTATATGATTTACGAGACGATTCAGAACAAGGAGCATTGCTAGATGTTGCCTCGTTGTTACTCATAGTTTCCTCTTTATCCATGACTTAAAACTAAGTAAAAATAATGATTCTAATATAAAATATTGGAAACAATTAATTTTACCTTCGTGTTGGTTTTTCTATTATACCTATTTATAGAAGATACAAACAAAGATACAAGATACAAATAAAATTTTCAAACGTTCTTTGGCTTTCACAATCGTATCTAGACAACGCAGTAGTAATACGTGTTAGTTTCTGATTCCACAGTAAGAAGAAACTGAAGAATAAAAATATTTTAATGTCTCATTCATAAAATAGATTAAATATAACACGGGGTAACAATTTCAGCTCAAATTTTGAGCTGTTAAATGTTTAATGGGCGGGATGATTTCAAAACTGTGGTTCATTCTCTTCTTTATTTCAGAGGGTTTTTTTACGCCGTATGAGAAAATGAACCACCTGTTCGTGGGATCAAGCGTGAATCATAAGAAGCACTGTTGCTCATCTATCAACTGACATTTCCGAAACTACTATCTCAGACAGTAGCCTGGGAAAAGATTTCTGGATATAAACATTATTGGGTTTCACTTAATTTTAGAACAGCCTGTGTTACAGGTATCAAAAGAAAAGCTCTTTTGAACAATTTGATGACAAGAGATCTTCGGTAAAATACTTCAAAAATTTCGGTATCTTAGCGTATGTGGGAAAAATTTACACCGAAATTGTTCAGCGGCTCTTGGAAAGTTAAAAAAAAGAATGCTGCGTTTCAACAAGTACTTTAAATATGCATATTTTGTATAGCTCTCTTGCTGATTTCCCCATAATCTTTGTGCTGTCGGTGATCAGAAGGATGAGCGATTCCGCCACGGTTTGAAGGTATTATTTAGGTACAGAGGAAGAACAGTCGCATTGGGGAAAACGGATCAACCTGGCTTTATTCTGGCATCGTTCATTGTACAATCATAAAAAAAAGGTATTCTAAAGTAATTAACAAATTCTTAAAGATTTTTTTTGCTAAAAATTTCACGAGGGATTGTTTATATATTGAAATAAAACAAACGTTCAAAAAGTTCAATGCGAACACTCATTTTTCTCATCAAATTTCAAAACTTCATTGAAAGCTCTTCCTAGAAAACCCAATTTTATTGATTTGAGTCTATTCTTTCGAAATTTAGAGCTAAAATTTTTTTGATAATTTAATATAAAAGAAATTTTGAACTATCGTTAATATTTTTTTAAAAAAAATAATACAGTTAGTCACTTCAATTCTTTTTGTTATGAAAATATAAAGTGTTCTACATAGTTTGAGTACATATTTATTATAATAAAAACCGTTTTTAATAAGCAAAAATTTTCAATTTTTTTATGGTAACGCACTTATATTTTTGCATATATTGGAGGACAAAGGCATTTTATGAGGGAATGTGTAACATTTCAGCGCATTTCTATAAGCAAATTTTTTTCTTAAATTAAAATTCCTATTCTGCTTTTAAAACAATGTACTTAGTGCATTTACAAATTTCAAAATGTCTATAGTATTTTATTTGACATTCAAATGCAACTGATCGCTCTCTTCGCGAATCAAATATGATGTTTCATATTATTTTAAAGTAAGAATATATATATAAAATGCCCGTCAGTGGAAAAAATATGAAATCCATTTTTTTAAAAAAAATACTTTCTATAGGCATAATATTTTATTAATAATATCTGTCTTTAAATGTGTATATAGTCTCTGTCGTCTCATATAATGTCACTTACAGAATGTCAGAAATTATAGATAAATCTGAATTTTATATCTTAATAAACACCTTATAGGATTTTTACTATTTAATTTTTGAAACATATTGACCAAATTATTTCCCTTTATAACTAATTCAGACCGAATGCCATATTCCTCAAAAAGAAAAGGGCCATTTGCATCTGTTTAAATTTATTGACATTTTTTATGTGCTCAAAATTTCTTGTAAAATATCAAATTTAATAAATTAAATGTCCAAATATAGTTACAATGATATTATATGTAATCATAAATGGTATAAAAATATTAGTGCATCAAAACTTTATTAGATAACACATTTAGTATTAATTTTTAAATTCAAAATAAATCTTGGATTTATTTTCTATATATAAGAAAATTTGAAATAATGTTAATGATAAATGAAGCATTAATTAATATTTTTGTTTGATACCATTTTTTTAAATATAAAATTATGAAATCTTTGAATGATTATTTGACATGATTTGATATTAATCCCGATTTGATGATTTAAATGAAGAATGGAAGCGGATCAAATTAGATCTTAAAAAGATGAATTTCAATTTACTTGAACATCGAAATGAATATTTTTTTTGGAAAATAAAGTTTTGTAAGAATTTCTTTGTGTAAGAATATCCTTTGATTTATGAAAAAAAAAATTACGTAAAATTTCGAATGAATTCCTTTTTAAGTTAATATATTTTTTAAAAAGATTTGAATCTCTTATGAAGAATTCTACTGATTATAAGTGACTTTTTTTAATAAAATATTTGTAGTCATTTTTTATTTGACGGCTATTATATGATGAATCTCGATTTTTCAACTAATTCAGTTTCAGCCTATTAAAACTTAACATAATTTTAAACTTTTAAGAGCGAATACAAAAATTACATATTATACAAAAATTTCTCATTCTAATATAAATTTTCGATTATTAAACTGGATTATTCTTAAAGACATTTTATGGAATAACTATTCTCAGAATTATATAAATATAATAATTATTTCTCTAATTATACAAATTATAAATATTTCTATAATTATACCGGCTTTTAAAAAATGCAATGCAAAATAGCTTAAGAAAATGCAACATTAATGGAAATTAAAAATATTAAAAATTAAAAATTAAAAAATTATAATAAATTAATGATATTCTTCCGTTTGCACTTCACGTGAATAACAGGCATATATCATGTATAGATGTCTTAACTTTATATTTTATATTTTACTTTTTTACTTTATATTATGAATTGCTTAGAAGCCGAAGATGCCATTAAAGCTTAGAAGAAAATTGATTAAATTTTATCAGTATATAAAACAGACCACTTTTTTGAGAATATTATTTCATTTACTAGTAGTAAGAATTGTTGATTAAAATGGTATATATTAAAGAAATACAAGAATAAAGAGCAAAAAGAATAAAAATCAGTAACAAATTTTCTATCATTCCATGGGTAAGATATTTATTTTAAAATTAAATTAATATATTAAAAAATAAAAAAATGTATTCAAATTTATTACTTCCGCTCATATTACAAGACATTCTATTTTGATTTTTTCTTTCAGGGTAATGTCAATTCCAGGTCAAAGAAGTTTTTTAAATTTAATCTCGGATGTTTTGGGTATGCACTTGGATAGAGGAAAGGAATTAAATATTTAATAAAAATCTTCATAGTAATTTTTTTTTCGTGCATGAGGTAGCAAACGATTTCAACATGTAAAGTGAAGCTTTAAGAATGCTCTCAAAGTATCATATAAATAAATAGAAAGTACTATTTCCGTCATCCAGAGAATATAAAATCCACACACATCCAAGTATGAAACAACCTCTTAGCAGAAAACGTCAAATATCTCACAATGTAAACATAGTATGTTAAATAAAATAAGCATTAATGATGACTTTTCCATGAGGAATCTATTCATAACATAAAAAAAGGCCTTTGTCACAGGAAATTTTAAAATTTGCACAATTTTAAATATGTAGACAATCCCCAACGAAAATTATAGACACATAAACTGTTAATATATACACTGAAGAGCCAGAAAAACTGGTATAGCAGGTCGTACGCAAATAATGGAGGTGTTCAACCATAACGCGATGTTGTCGACAGTGCGTAAATAAGACATGTGTCTGAGGAGGCTATTACATCGATTCTTACTGTTATAATGGCAGATTATCAAGATTTAAGCGATTTTTAACAGTAACTAATCAACGGCGCTCGAGAGAGGGAGCACAGCCTTTCCGAAATAGAGATGAAATTTGAATTTTCGTCCCCGACCATTTCTAGGGTATACTGCGAATACTAGATTTTTCCGGTAAAACTTCAAATCGACAGCGGTGCGGCTTGAAAAAGGTCTTCATAGAACGGGATCATCGACGTCTGAAAAGAATAGTTACACGAGACAGACGTCCAGCATTTCCTCAGATTGTTGCTAATTTGAATGCAAGTGCATCAACAAGTGTCAGTGTATTCACTATGCAACGTAACCTAATTGATATGGGCTTTATCAGCCACAAACCATCTCGTGTACCATTGGTCACTCAGCGACACAAAGCTCTGCACCATACCTGAGTTCGTCAACGTTGCCATTGGGCTCTTAATGATTGGAAAAACTTTGTCTCGTCAGAGGAGTCACGTTTCCTAGTGTATCGAATGGATGGGTATGTACGAGTGTTTAGAAAACCCAATGAAACTATCGATACCTCACACCTACAAGGAATTATTCAAGTTAGTGGAGGCTCTGTGAGGGTAAAGAGCGTGGGCAGTTAACATGAAATGGGACCTTTGATGAGTGTAGATTAAACCATGACAGGTCAGTGGTACTTTAATATCCTTTCTGATCCTCAACATGTATTCATATCCTGTGTGAATTCTAACGGACATGGTCAATTCCGATAGGATAATTCGCCACCCGACAGTTCTACAATAGCTACTGAGTGGCCTGAGGAGTATTCTTCTGAATTTCTTTCCCTCTCTTGGCCACCTAATTCTCCTGACTTGAACATTATCTACCATATATTGGATGTTTTGCAATGCGCTGTCCTAAGGAGATCTCCACCACCTCTCACTCCCATGGCTTTGTGGACATCCCTGTATGAATCATGGTGTGAACTGTCTACAGAATTTCTTCACAAATTAGTTGAATCCATGCCACGCCCTATGAGGCGCTTCTGCGTGTTCGTGCTGTACCAGTAGGTGTACCAGTTTTTTTTTTTTTTTTTGGCACTTCAGTGTATTTCTAGTTTCAGAAAGAATTCTCATATGCGATGAACGATATCAGAATAAAGTTGGATAGCTCCTTTCATTTCCCCCAGGACTGTACATATAATTACTGGCTATTGTTATAACTGGGAAGGTCTGGGAAAGAAAAATCCATAATTTTTTCCGTATATGGCTGTATTGATCAATATCTTGTAAAGTATCGATTAAACAATTTCAGATTTATGCTCGTTGGAAAGGTGACATTTTGAATAAAATAAATTCTTGGGCTATTTTTGTTTAGTCTATTCAGTAAGAGTGACAGAGTGTTAAAAATGGAAGTCAGTAAAGAGAAAATGTGGCATATTTTACAGTTTTTCTTTGAAAAAGGAGAAAATGAAGGCCAGGCGGCCGAAATAGTGAATGATGTTCATGGCCGCGATACTGTAATAGCCAGTTGCGTTCAATTTTGGTTTCGTCAATTCTGTTCTGTTTAATTCTGTTCGATAAAATTACAGAAGTTTACTGGTACGTTGGCAATGACAACATCTTCCAGGTACTAAAGATTGACCATAAAAGAATATTAAGCCATTTGCAAGAAGCTAGTTTTAAAAAAAGCTTGTTGTTTGAATGAAAGACTAATTAACACAAAAAACATGATGGATTGAATTTTCATCTGTCAAATCTGGGCCAAATGGAGAGAAATCTATGCATTTTTTTAGCGGGTGGTGACTGGAGAAAATAAATGAATCAAATACGACAATGTTTTGTGAATACGATCGTGGTCAAAGCTCATTGAAGCAGCTCAAACGGTGGCCAAACCAGGATTAATGGCCAGGAAGGTTATGCTGTGTATTTGGAAAGGAATAATTTATTAGGAGCTCTTTCCATATGGATATCTTCCATATGGAAACACGGATATCTACTGTCAATAATTGGACCGGTTAAAGCTAGAATTTAATCAGAAATGGCCTAAACTGATCAACATGAGGAGTGACATGTTCCACCAGGACAAAACCAGGCCATACACGCCTATAGCGACTTGCCAGACACTAAGGGAGCTTAGTTAGGAAGTTTTGATCCATCTATTATATAGCGTGGGTCTAGAAATAAGAAATTATCATGTTTTTCTTGTCTTATAAAGCTTGCTTAGTGATAAGAAATTGGAATAAAAAGAAGGTTATTAAAATCGATTACTATAGTTTTTCGTCAATAAGGACCAAGATTTCTATGAGAGAGGCATTATGAATCTACCTTTAAAATGGCAACAACATGCAGAAAAAAATGGAGCCTGTTTGATCAAAATCGGTTATCCGGAACAAATTAAATAAATCTTGAAGTTCACTTAAAAATGCAAAAATAATGGATTTCTTTTTCCCCAGCCAAATTATATATATATAAGTGAATGTTTATTCTCCTAATTCATGAATTATAATTTACTTTTCGAAGAAAAATAATCATAAATTTACATAAATTTTTTAAATATTCAAAACTACATAAATTAAATTTTTTAAATGGTTTCAATTAATATTCTACACGTTTCTGTATGCAATAGTAAATATTTTGTCTCTTAATACAAGAGTTAAAATTTTTAAAAGCGAAAAAATTTTGTTTATACACAAGGCTCTAAAATGTTGAAATAATTATTAGTATAATTTTGCCAATAAAAATAATTTAAATAAATATAATCACCTAAAAGTCATTAAAAGTTTTAAATTTTTGAATTTTAATAAGGGCAATTATTTATTATAACTCAACAGAGCTGCATTTATATCTGGAATTAAAGAGAGCAGTTGAATATATCAGTAAATGTCCTCATTATGAAAGAAAAAATAAAAGGCTCTGTTATTTTCCGAAATGATATGTAAATGGTTCAAAACATTTAATAAAATCCTATGCTTCGTTCTCTGGTCAGTTTTTTGAAGAAAGACTAATATTTTTTGAATGTAAATGAAGTTTGTTTTCTGATAGTTTCTTTTATGTTTCTCTTATGGATCATTATTTATCAGTTGAAAAAGATATGAAAACACGTTTTTCTTCTTTCGAATATTTTTAATGATTCTGAGTCTGGCCATTCTGGTTTTTGCAGGTTATATAAAATTAATAAAATATTTTTATAATGTCAGTGATTATAATTAATATTTATCATGATTCCAGTTTTATTTCTGATTATTTTTCTTGCTTTAAAATAAAATTGACTCAATTATTAAATTAATAAACATTGTTATTGCATTTACAAAAACGAATATTAATTAAAACTGTTTGTAAGTTGTTAATTTTATATAAATATTTTGTATCATTTTTAAAGAAAAAAGTCTTCGTATCTTTAATGTTTTTCTTTGAAAATTTAAATTATAATTCAAGAATTAGGACAATAAAAATGTGTTTTTGTATAAAAATTAAAAACCTATTAATTAAAACTATTTGTAAATTGTTAAATTTATTTGTAATAATTTTGAAAGAAAACAAAATAAAAATAAATAAATAAACACCAGCCCAGCTTCGAAGTCATGACTCGCAACTGCTAAGACAGCGTGTAACCGACAGTGTTGTTTGGACACTCGAAGACGGTAACACATTATCAGTATTTAAGCTATATTGAAAGTTTGAGGG
>JAOUZG010012691.1:1498088-1518181 GCA_026289955.1 Argiope argentata | reverse complement strand
CTATCAGAAATAATTTTGCTTAGTATAATTCTACAATAAAATAAAAAGATTTAAGTAGAGAAATCGTAAAGAAGTATAAATTTCCAACACATTGTAATGTCAACTAGTATTCTGTGGTAACTGGTTAAAAAATAAAACATATATATCTATGCAATTACTTTACTGTTATTGAACATAAATTATCCAGCTTATTTCTAAGGTTTTATCAATATATACGGTAAAAGTAGACAGATGCTTGAGAAAACAATAAAAAATTATGATTAAAGATGAATGTTAAGAATTCACCTAAACCATACAGAAAAGTTAACATTCTAAACAAAATTGATCATCAATGCATAAGCAACAGCAATTCTGTAAAGTTGACTGCATAAATTTCTTTTCCACAATGGTAAAAGCTGATAACCAGCAAATTAGATTAGCAAATTAATTTTTCTAATATATCTATAGGAAAATATTTTTGTACCATCTATAAGTACCATCGGGAAGTACCATACAGTTTTGCAATTATAAACTACCTCAGCAGAAACAAACAGAAAAAATACAATAGAATAGAAAACAATACTGATTTATGGACATTACGATCCCAGTAGGATGCACATTGGAAAGTAACAGAGATGGAGTAATTATTGGGAAAAAGACTAATTCGATAATTATATTAATAAAATACATGTACATATAATTAATTTTGATTAGGGCTCTATTCCAGAACTTAAAAGTCTCTTTGGAAATATACACCATTCATAGGTACTTCATTGGACGATCTAAATATAACGAATAAATATATGGATTCTTACACTCAAGAACATATAAAGAATATCAAGTTTAAAAAATAATATTCATAAATCAAATCCAAAGGTTTTTTTGTGTAAAATTATGTTGTTGCCGCAGGAGAAATAATTTTAGAAAAAAGGCTTGAAATTTGAAATGGCTATCTTATTTAATTAAGAATTATAGACTTATTAGTTGCCCAAAGAATACACTCATTGAAATAGAATAATATATAAAGTAGAATATAAATAATATTTATTATATTTTCTTGGCTTTATTAGTCAATTACACATTAAGGTAGATAATATTTTTTTATTTCTTCGTCTTCAGCAAAAAACAAGTAAATTTCTTGGCTGTACGACATTTGAGCATCCAGTATACAATTGACCAAGTAAAAAAAATAATTTTCTAGGCTCAAAGCGATAAATTGGCAAAGTTTTTTCTCTCCCGATTGAACAATATGGTAACGCAAAAAATACGAACCAACCATAATTTTTTATATATTAAATATAATAACTGCACGATGCCTATAACCTACCCGCAAGTGCAAGCAATAAGTGGACAAAGTTTTATCAAAATCGAATGAATGGTATGGCAACTCATAAAGTAAGAACAAACAAAATTTAACTTTCATATATTAGATATAATAATTATAATAAGCCTATAACTTTCCCTCATGGCCATAAGTTGGCAAAGTTTTATCACAAACGGATGTCACATAAAGTAAGAACAAGCAAAATTTAATTTTCATATATTAGATATAATAATTATAATAGGCCTATAACTTTCCCTCATGGCCATACAATAAGTTGGCAAAGTTTTATCACAAACGGATGAATGGTATGGCACCCCATAAAATACGAACAAACAAAAATTCATTTTTATATATTAGCTATATAAATTATTATCAAATGGAAATTGAATCAACTTATGCAATATTTAAAGAAAGCTTGATATTTGCATTATAATTATTAAATTATACTTACCAAGTTCGTTTGCATCAAAAAGCGCCTGGAGTAGCAAGATTTCTGTCTGGATGTCTATAGCTTCGGAAACTTTTACCTTTTGCAAATGAGTCGGGAGGTCCGGTCAAGGCTTCGACTGATAAGATAGTGTAGGAAATTGGGCATGAACGGTCAGCTTTTATAGGGTGGATTCGTTCTTGCGTCAATGTATGCGCATTGGCATTATTTTCTTTACCACGTGAATTCTTGGTCACATTGACATCATTTTTTAATTCGAAATATGTCTGAGAACCTATAATTATAATGCATGAGATACAAGATCCTACAGCTATCAGATATTCTGACGTCTGTCTTTCCCATTTTTAGAATTTAATTGTTAGATTATCCATGCTATTGAATGTTGATCTAATATAAATCCTCTAAAACGGGAGAAAACTGGAGAAACTGGGAATCCCCTAAAAAGAGGATTAAAAATAATACGGATAATGTGGCAATTAGGACAGATTCGTATTCGGAAAAGAAAGAGTTGATTGAATAAAGTATATATGGAATTTTATTTCGATATAAATTGGAGAGAATCCGTTATTTCTGGCCATTGCTCACTGAAAAACGAGATAAGATTTCGGTATAATTGGAATCACAATGAACAATTATAGAATTGCATTCAGTTTCAAATTTATCTTTCTGGCAGACATTTTTTCTAAATTCTATAAATGTCTGTCACATTGCATTTATATTTTAGGATATTGGATCATTTTATTCTGATTTCTTATAATTCCAAATGAAGACAATTTTATGACGTTTGTCACGTTGTCTTATAAAACGATATTTTCCAATAAAGTAAATTTTAAAATCAATGATGCACTAGGCTCAGATGTAGTTACTATTTCAATTTTCATCTGATATTGTTCAAAGCTGGGCACGTTGACAGAATACGCAATTAGAAGATTAAAAATAAGTCCGGTCTCTCCTAAAATCCCGAAAGAAACGCTTTGGAGTTATCACACGTAAAACTGAAACTAAACTTCTTTTAAAAGAAATGGTATTAAAAGAAGAATATTTCGAAAGTATAATGCAACAGTAATCCATTTATATCAAAAATGGGAAGATTAAAGGATTATAAGTTTATGAAGAATATTCATAATTGCTTTTAAATATGAAACATTTCTCACTTTTTAGCATTATTTACCTAATGCAATTATGTGTCTCTTACCCCATTAGCATAGCACATGTAAGAGCAGATTAAATAAGTTGGTGATCCCTGGCTCTAAAGAATTTGGGGGTCGTCTAAAAATCGCAGATGAATTTTCAATTTTTGACTTCTAAATTATAATGCTTTAAAGTAATTTCGCATGTTATAATTCATAATAATAACTATTACTATCAATCATGATTTCATTTTATAATTTTTCTGTTATTTTAATTTAATTACCTAATTGATTCGGTTAATTGATTTTAATTAATTATTAAAATACTTTTATATCTGTAGATGTATTTAAGGTATTAATATATGCATTTCGCATACACAAATATTTATATTATTACAGAAAAAATTTTATATTATTCTACGAAATATTTTTTTTCAGAAAAATTATTTTGATTTTAATTTTCAAATAAAAACACTATATTCAGCGGATAATTAAAGTAAGAACAATAATTAATTCAAGTCTAAATAGTTTTGACAGGCCATAAAATACTGATGATAAAAACAAGAACTGCAAAATTTAAATCTTCGCATCAATGTATTTGATGTTTATTTTGCTTTCCTTTTGTTTTATCATCAGTTGTTGATAAAACGAAAGAAATGATTGTTTTGTTGTTGTTGTTCTTACTGTGGCAGAATCTATTAAAAATCATTTTATTTCTCCCTTTTTTAACCATTTAAAGTTTTTTCGGATGAGAAATTAAGCCCAGAAGTGATTAGAAGAAACAATACATAAAATACTTAAAAGTGAACCGAAGAACAATAGCTGATTCGGATTATTCTGCAATTTGCTCAATTTATTACAAAAATGAAAGCAAAACTAAATTACTTCTTTCAATTAATTACGATAAAATGATACATAATGAGATACTTAAAGCATGACTTTTAAAATTTGTCCCTAAGAAGCATTTGAATAGAGCATTTTAAATGCAATTGAGTTATGTTATATAAAAATATAAATTTCACAACTTTGAATATTCAAATTTTGAATAATTAGAATAGTTTATTAGTTATAATCAATACAAAAATACCTTTCAGGTTTTTTTAGTACTGCGCTGAAGATTATGTTAAACAATAATTTTTAAAATTATACAATTTTAAAGCACAATTTTTTGAAAAAAAAAACTTTTAAAGGTGTTTATAAACTAATTATAAATAAAATATGATGCGAAAATAAAATGTTTCTGTTTTTTTTTCTAGAAATACTTTAATTATTTTACATATATCAATCCTATGTGATTGTTCTCAATCCAAGTATATTAATACTGAAAGTTCTAATATATCTTCTGATACTGAACTTCTGAAACAATGTTTTACTCTTTTTAAGGCAGAATATTATCTTTCTTCTAATGAATTCATTTTATGGAAAATCAAAATAAATTTCAAAATTATTATAAATGTTAATGATAGTACTTTAAAGGCTTTATGCCTTTCAATTTAGTTTTATCAACTATTAAAACTAATAGAAACTGCTTAAATTTTTCTATAGAAATAATTTAATTATTTTAGATATATCAATCGTATTTAATTGCTCTCGTTCCAAGTATATTAAAAGCGAAAGTTCTAATATGTCTTCTGATGCTGAACTTCTTAAACAATGTTTTACTCTTTTCAAGACCGAATATTGTCTTTCTTCTGATGAATTAGTTACATGGAAAATCAAAATAAATTTTAAAATTATTAGAAATGTTGATAAAAACACTTTCAAGGCTTTACGCATTTCAATTTGGTTTTATCGATTGTTAAAACTAAAAGGAACTGCTCTAATTTGTCATCAATACCGTATTATCTACATAACTTTTATAAATAGATTTTAATTCTTCAAGATAAATTACTGTAGCAAAATCTTATCTACATGTATTATAATCAGAAATGTATCTTGGATGTGTCTAAATTATGCTCATAATTTTTATTTATTTCTTCGGGAAAGTTCTACAAATAAACTGCCACAAAGATCATTTAAAGTATCATAAACGAATTTTTGTGAGAGGAAATTGAATTTTCAATAAAAATTCTTTTTGGTGAGAGGAGGTTGAATTTTTAATAAAAATTCTTTTTGGTGAGAGGTGGTTGAATTCTCATTAAAATTCTTTTAAGTGGGAGGAAGTTGAATTTTTAATGAAAATTCTCTTTTGAGACAGGAAGGAGAATTTTCAATACCAAATCTTTTTAGTGCATTTTTTAGACGAATATGATTGTTGAAATTTAATGTTTTAATGGAATTTGTTCCTCTCCATTTAAAAACTCATTTCTGCCTAATAAAGTTTGCTATTGATTTTAATACAATACCTTCTAGGGAAAAGTATGCTTTCAACTGATTGTAAACATTTATTTTTTGCATTTATTCTTTGCAAAATAGCATTCCAATTGATTTTCATTTGTACTATTTCATACTTAAACATTTTCTTCTGTAAAAAATGCAGTTTTAACTACAATTGGATTTTTTTTTCCTAATTCTTTAATTTCCGATAAAAATGTTATTATTTTGTTAAAACCAACTTTTAAAGCAAGCATCGCAGATAGTTTAATATTAATTTTAAAAAGGTGCTTCATGGAAAAAATATGCTTTTGTTGATAGTAGAATTTTTTTTAAGTTATTCTCCTCAAACTGGCATTCCAACTTATTCTCGTGTATACCGTTTTATAATTAAAAATTTTCTTAGCAAACTTACAGCTTAAACAGCAATAAGTTATTTTTTCGATTTTAACGCTTTTATTTCTGATAAAACTTCTATTATTTTAAAAAGATCAATTTCTAAAGCAAACACAGCATCAGTGCATTCCGACAAATTTTCGACAAAGTAGCTTCTTACTAGTAAATGAATTTTCGTTGTTCTTGATATTTTTGTGTCTGATTTGGCAGATATGAATGAATGTAAGCAAAAAGAACAAATAATTTTTGTGTTTGAACATAGCATAAATTATTCAATTTCTGTGTTACAGCTCTCTGCCGTCAAAACTGGCAGCTAAATTTAAAGAATAAACAGCGCAAGGAATAAAAATCGCGTTTACTCAGTGTTCTCTCTTTCGAACATTATGAATTCACGAAAATTGTTCCGCCATATTTGATACATCGTCGTAACTTTTTATATTGGATTATCACGTCACTACGTTGATGTATCAACGTAAATTTGTATATTGCATTATCATGTCGCCATCTTGATGCATTATCGTAACTTTAAGGTATTTTTATATTACCAAATTAAAGCTGATAAACACTTCTAAAATGTTATATTCAGTCTTTAAAAATAATTTCATGTATCGATTCAATGAAAGGTAGCAAAATACCTAAACAAAATTTAGCTTCTTGTTTAAAATATCTGTGTAAATAGATTTACAAACAAATTGAATTGATTTTAATTAAAAGATTTATATTGGCAATTCTAATCGAAATTAAGGAGATAAGAATTCACGATAAAGAAGTTTGACACCTTCTGTTTGACAAAGCGATCTAAAGCACATAGGTAGCACATATGGTAGAAGTTTGATTTATCCTTTATATATGAGATGGATTGGCTTCCTGAAGGGCATTTTAGAGAAAAAATTTACGTCTCAGTGTTACTTATTCCCTAAGAGAAAAAAAAACTCTAAGAGCCAAACAGATCATAACTGAGCAATGTTTTCTATTCGAATATAAACTCATAAGTTTTCTTTTGCCATGTTTGATGCATGGTCTTAACTTTGTACCCAACAAAATTCAAATCATAGGTTCACTTCTTTTAAAAATGCAGTATTTTATCATTCAAATTTGATGACATATGCTCTAGAATAGGAATCAAAAGAAATGTTCTTCATTTAATTCGAATTTTATTTTCATTAGAATTATCCAATTACATTAATTAAATCTGTATAAATTATTCAGAAATATATAACATTCATTTAAAAAAAGCTTAAAATCAAACACTGTGTATTTCTTTTTATCCTAAACAGCAAAGAAAATTTTCTTTGAATTTAAACATAGACAGAAAATTGTTGCTTTGCAATCTATTTAATCATATAGTACTCAATATGAATATATATGAATATATTTAGAGCTTTTAGAAAAATTTTACCATTCCATTTCTTTTCTGGAGTTCATGAGCATTGCACAAATGTAGAACAGAAATTCCATGAATTATTTTCGGTCGAATATTATCTAAATTCGCAATGATATATTAAATACAACTTAATACTTGGTCTTAATTCAAAGAGGGAAATTTTATTTTCAAGCCAAAGACACTATTAAACATATAAGAAATTCAATAATCAGAGAAGTATCTTTTTATATAATAAAAATATTGCACTTAGGTTTCAAACAGATTTTCATGAATATTTTAATGAGGTCAATAAAGTAAAAATAATCTTAGGTTTCGTTTAGTTAAATTAATGTCTCGTTTTAAATCAACACTATGGCTATCTTGGAACAGCCTTCGTGATATTGTATCATGGCCAGATGACGAGTACGACAACTGAGGTGTCCCCCACTTCAAGCTTCTATGCCACACCAGCGGGAGGACGTTTGGTTCCGATGGATTTAAAGTGTACCAGTCCACTTACACGACGGCCTTCGTTAAAATTGGGTCCCGATCCTGAAACCCTCTGCCCCCCCCCCGAATCCAAGACCTTACAATCAGGCCCCCACTACTCAGAAAAGTTTGGGACAAAATTACAGAAATGAGGGACAATTCATAGAAAAAAATTCAACTTATGTCATCTGGTTAAAGTAACTGTGCACAGGTAATATTTATAGTGATGAAATAATTTATAATCCGAATTATCATTTTTCATTATTATTTTGCTAAAATTAAATTTTCATCATTATTTTGCTAAAATTAAATTTTCATCATTATTTTGCTAAAATTAAATTTTCATCATTATTTTTCTAAAATTAAATTTTCATCATTATTTTGCTAAAATTAAATTTTTATCATTTTTATTTTCTCGTTTACGATATATAAGACAAATCACTGTAATCATCTATTGGTTCAACTTTTTAGATCTCCTTAAAGTTAAACACACACATATTTACTTTTGCTGGTGAAAAGGGGAACTTAAAAATGAAGCAAGTTGAAGTCATG
The DNA here is from genome assembly GCA_026289955.1 of Argiope argentata. Lineage (NCBI taxonomy): Eukaryota > Metazoa > Arthropoda > Arachnida > Araneae > Araneidae > Argiope > Argiope argentata. The sequence continues at coordinate 1,510,187 of JAOUZG010012691.1, read as the reverse complement.
AAATTTAATACGTGGACTTGTTACTTAAAATACAACATTCTATTAGGTTTTAAATAAATCATAATAAGAGAAGCAACTATATTTTCTCATCCAAACACGTGCATCAGAGCAAGATAGCTCAAAAATCAGTTTAAAGGATGAAATATGATGTAAGGTTTTCTGATAAGACTAAAGATATGTATAAAAATTTGAATCAACTCTTTTAAATGGTTGGCTATTTTCATGACGATAAATCAATGAAACGAAGAAAAAAAACTGGCAGGCATAATGGAAAATTTTTCATACTACTTAAATGAATACTGTTTTAATTAGTTTAGTTAATCAATGTATCTACATAAACAAACCTGTCCTCTAGAGTCATTTCTATAGATACTAATTTTCTGGAGATGCTATAAAAAACAGCTAAGTTATAGAATTGCCTCATTACTTTTGTTGAAGACTGTACACTAACTATTCGTCTTCCTTTTTATAATTCTAATATTTTTATACAAATTATCTATGTAATTATCTACGAGGATTACATATTTATTTTTTGTTGATATGCAAAATATGCATCAGAAGAATTAAAAAATTTGTTATGTAACAATTTTTTAACTTTAAGTATTATTTATGTGGTTAATAAATATTTGAAATTCTGTTTTCTTCTCCTTTGATTTTGATTGAAAACCCACTCTTAAAACCTTTCGCCTGCAAATTTCTGAGAAAATTCGTCCCTCCAGCTACAAATATAAATCTTCTTTGTTTGAAGTATCGTAAGGGCAAAGATGGGTATCTATGGTTCTGTTTAGGTTTGTTACATTAATGTCTCATTTAAAAGCAACATTAGGACTATTTTGGAACGTACCTCTTAATTTTGAACCGTGGTTAGATGACGAAGACGACGCCTGAGACCCCCCCCCTCCCTTTCAAGCTTCCATGCCATCCCAGAGGGAGGACATTTGGTCCCTTTGTATTTAGAGTGCATCAGACCTCCTTACATGACGATTCTTCTGGGGAATGGGTCTTGAAACTGAAACCCTCCCTTTCCGAAGTCCTGCTCGATGGCTATCACTGAATCTGTTAATAAATATATGTGAAATATTGGCGATTTCTAATGAAAGAATGGGGATAATAATGTCATGAAATGTAAAATATGGAGAATAATCTGATGAAAGAATATGGAGAATAATCTGATGAATGAATATGGAGAATAATCTGATGAAAGAATATGGAGAATAATCTGATGAAAGAATATGGAGAATAATCTGATGAGAGAATATGGATAATAATGTCATGAAATGTAAAATATGGAGAATAATCTGATGAAAGAATATGGATAATAATGTCATGAAATGTAAAATATGGAGAATAATCTGATGAAAGAATATGGATAATAATGCCATGAAATGTAAAATATGGAGAATAATCTGATGGAAGAATATGGAAAGAAATAGACCGTGATTTGGATGTCATGGCTCTCCTTAGTCAAGAACCATTATCTTATTTATATGAGTATATATAACATAGAATTCAATTCCCGCCGTTTTTTATTTTTTGAAAATATTTTAATTGTTGTTTGTCATCTAAAATCATATACCTATTTCCATTTTAATTCTCATTTAATCCATTTAATCCATTTTTTTAATTTCTTCCGAATCCTGTGATTAATTTCAATGAAATTGAACATGTTATTTTTCTACTATTTTTATGTATAAGCGAAATATTATTAATATGCAAATTATTTTGTAATACATTTTCATTATTTCGTAATACATTGTCATTTATAAATATAGTGGAAAACCTCGTTTGACAAGAATAATTTTTCCCGATTCTTTATTTGTATTGCGGAATTTCTGTTAACTGGAACAATTTTTCCCTTATTATGTTAATGTAATCCAAACAAAAAAATATTACTGTGTGATTTATTAGATTTAATGCATGCTTTTTTACAAGAAAGTTGCCTTAAGGTCTACTTATGGAGAGAAATTTTTGAAAAATTCCTTCTAATGAGCTATTTAAGTTCAGTTTTTGGTTAAATGAGATTGCAAATAATGAAAAAATATTGATCAGGAAATTCTGTGTCAATTGAGATTGCGTAAAATGTGTCAATTTCAGAAAAAAATAGTGAAGGTTGCATAAAATCGCATTTAGCAAAAATTTCTATTACACATATTCCAATTATTTTTATAAACAACATGCTTTCAGCTATATTGAAGGATATGAACTAGAATTTAAGAAATACGTTCATTCTCAAAAAAAATTATAGCCAATCGAATATTTTCGTATTAAAAATTTCAAAAATTTTGTTGTTGAGAATTACATTAGGTAGCTCTAAAAGAAAGACTACTCCATTCAAAGCTATATTCCTATTTCATTTTCTTTAGAACACTTAAAGTGCCGACGTCCTGGCACAGAGATAGCGCGCCTTTCTCGTCATCTGGGAATTTCATTAATAGCAAATTATTCATTATTTCATTAATAGCAAAATATGACTTCTCTATCTCTATAATTAAAAATATATTAAATTCCTTTCTGTTATTCTTCTATAATATGCCATGTTTAAATTAAATACTTCGTATTTCCTATTCTAACTATTTCAATCCTGTATTATTTATAAGGTAGATCGTAAATTTTAGCACGCATTTTCTTTCATCAAGTCAAAAAATGTTTTAACTACATCTGGCTAATGTTCAGTTGACAAAATCATTTCGCCTTATAAGAAAGTATTTGTCTTCCTCGTGATTTGGGAATCCCAGGTTAGAGTCCCAGTCAGAAGATGGGGTTTTTTTTTCTGTGCACTATCTGTGAGGAATAAGAATGCCCCCCCCCTGTAAAAAAACAGTTGTGCAAGTGAATGTGATGAGCGTGTACCTAAGTCGTACTCTTGACCCTAGTTAGAGCTGCTTCAAAAACAAGAGACGCCCATTCGGCTTAAAATTGCTAACGACCGTCAGTACACGGCAAGTGCCATTATTAACAACAACAACACTTAAAGTAATATGTATGCAAAGTTTCAAGGTAATATATTAATAAGTTTTTAAAATATCATGCCTTGCGTATGAAAATGTTAAAAAAATATTTTTTCAAAAAATTTATTTAAATTTTTCATTTCTCTTACATTAAAAATGCTTTGGAAACAATGTTCAAAAGCAGATGTAAGTGCCAATTTTTTCAGGATAAAAATTATTCAAAACGTATTCTGTTATGCGTAGCTTGCTGATAGAAAATATTATAAAATAATTTATAATTCAGAGAGGCGTGTATTTGAAAGAATATTGGAAATCCTTCAACTTCTGGTTGGTACCACCGGTTTCGCTTCCAGATACAATGGTTTATAAAACAAAATCCCATATCACGGTTTCTATTTATCGTAAAATTAAAACAAACATACATTTTAAAACCCAATAAAAAGTTTTAAAATAAAATGATAAAAATAGTGGATTTTGATCAAAAGTTTTTTAAACGTATAGGAATCTTAAGACTTTCTCTGCCTACGTTTAAAAATTTGACATAAATGGAATATAGCATTAAAATTTAATAAATGTGTGGTACACTCAGCTCCTTCCTTATTAAGGCAGTTGACGAAGGAGATGCGATTCATTAAAAGCCGCTCATATATCTGAAATATAAGGCTTGGAAGAGATGGGAAAAATCATGTTGTTTCAAAGCAATGAGGAGATGGAGAGAACCTCTTGCAAATTGAAATAGAATCAGGAGTCGTCCTGGTTGAAATAATGAAGGCAATCAGTCACATGGAGGTGGGAGTCAGGGAGCTGAGGAAATAAAGAGGCAGGATAGAGACTTACTCAAGGGGAGAGGCCATCAAACCTTTTGTTTTTTCCTCTTTTCTCTTCGCAGTTTTGATCTCTTTTAACAGCAGATAGTAATTCTGGAAATTCTAGGAGCTGTAACTTAATTTCTTTTAGCAATTCTACCAAATCTTGCAAGGGGGGGATTTGTATCTCTGGACGTTCAGGGGTCGAAATTCGCAAAGATTTTAATTCAGTGGTCCTGATTGGTTGACGATTTTCAAATTGATGTCCTTTTCTTGGCAGTTTATGCAAGTCGGTTTTGCTATGTTATCCTTCATAGTGGTTGGCATGTTTTCCGCTTCTTTTTATGAAATTGGGGTAGCAATTCTATTTTCTTGAGCCGCAATAAAACTCCACTCTTTTAGGGTGATGCTTTCAACATACCATTTCCCCAGTTTTCAGCATCTCATTTATTTTTCTGGAAAGATGATGCAATACAAAACCAGTTATACCTCCGCTATTGATGAAATCTCCTTTGCAATTTATTGCTGTGGCACAGAATGCAGTTCTTAACTATGCTTGTGTTTATGTTCGCGTACTATTGAAATGCTTTCCCCTCATATTGCAGAGCTAAACTATAATACTTACCAAAGTAGCTTGAATTTTTATTTATTTATTAGCTAGTACCCCGGGACGTTACTAGCGCAGAAGAAATAATTGTGCAAATATCATCAATCATGTGGAAATATTATCAATATAATAATTGTAGAAATTGAAATGGTTTTCTTGTTTAGTTAGGAATGACATAATGAATGATATTTATTTTCTTATTGACAATGAACACATTATTTGAAATTTAATGATATATAAAGGAGATATATAAATAATATTTATTCTTTTTTATCGAGTGCTTTAAGATACACAATATATTTTTCCCGTCTTCAGCAAGAACAAATAACTTTCTGGCTATCTGACTCATGAGCATCTAACATACAACTGGCCTTGTAAAAAAGGTGGATTTTTTAGGTTCAATATGATATATAATAATTGTACTATTCCTATTACCCCCGCTTGTGCAGCTTCGTTTAAGTGTAAGCAATAAGTTGGCAAAGTTTTATCGCAATCGGATGAACTGTACGCCCTCGAACAAAATATGAACAAACAAAAGTTCCTTTTTACATATTAGTTGTAAGTGTAAGCAATAAGTTGGAAAAGTTTTATCGCAAATGAATGTAGGAATGAATGTAGGACCGTGCATAAAATGTGAAAAAAGTTCATTTTTATATATTAGATTTTTCAAGTTCCAATTAACTGTATTTAATTTAATTTAATTTAATTTATTTATTTTTATTAACTACATTTTATTTAAAAATTTTAACTAAAAAAATATCAAGCAAGCTTTAAACACAAGCTGATAGAATAAATATAGACAAGATTCTAAATGTCACAACACAATGTCACCATATGTTGTGACACGATTAGTTAAACATAAGCGAATCTTTAAAAAAAACATTTTGTTTTGTTCGTTAAGCGAGGTTTGATTGTATTTGAAATTGACCTTAATTTCACCTTCATTTCTCCAAACATATCGATATTTGTAAACTGAATTTGTGGAAAACAAATATTCCTTTCAGGAATCTATATCTTTTATCTATATTTTGCTCTATATCTGGAATATTATATATATTTTGCTTTCTATCTGGAATATATCCTTGTCAAAACAGATGCGAAATATTGTTTCATAGTTACAAAATAGCAAGTTAAAAATTGGTAAAAATTGGTGGTAAAAAGGCTAAGCATATATCTTTTCGTATGATATTCTGCGCTCTACTAACTACTGGGAAACTTCTATACTGAGCGGCCAGATCAGTGACGATTTAGCAGTAACTAGAGATGCGAATTGATAAGCAAGTTATCATCAAGTACCTCTTCGAGGAGAAGGGGAATATCAATTATTCATATTTGGCAGTGAGGAATTGCTTTTTCTCTCGTTATACTTTCAAAACATTATGGAAATAATTGAGCTAATTTTATGAAGCTTGAGATTGTGAATAAAGTTTCAAAATAAGAAATGTTACTATAAAACAAGTTACAGTATACTTCCGAGTATCCGGTCGAATGTAGGGAAGGACAGGCCGGATAGCTCAGAGTTCTATGAACTCCTTTATTTGCCCACTAATACTCGGAAGCAAAGATTTTAAACAAAAATTCAGTGTTATATTGCTGTTTTCTTAATTTTTATTGAGTTACTAAGCCCTACCCTTATATTAAGTCACGTAGAATGTGAACCTAGCCCGTGAAACGTAGAAGTTGCCTGTAATGTGTTAAGTTCAAGTAGAAAGTTCTATATATTACTATTTCTCAGCATATTATTATCTCTCAGTACTATTTTCCCAGTTCTTAATGAGTTACTAAGCCTCCTTTTATATTAAGTCACATAGAATGCGAACGCGGCCCGTGAAACGTAGAAGTTGCCTGTAATATATCAAGTTTGAGTAGAAAATTTTGTACTTGTATCTTATATATGTTTATATACTAAACTCCAAGTTTCGAGAATTTTTATAATACTTGTTTCGAGAAGAAACAAGTATTATAAAAAAATTAAATCAATTCTACTTGTTAAAAAAATCTTATTTTAGCTATATTTTATTAAATGATTACAATTAATATAAATAATTTATCAAAAAATTATTGATTATTGCTGTAATTCAACACTTATTCTTCACCTTCACTTAAAAAGTTCTGAAATCCTTGCATTTTACCGATTGAGCTACTGCCTGTTTATTTCAATTTTCATTACAAACTCTAAAACTCTATTTAAATTATTAAAAAGGGATTAAATTTAATTAATGAATTAATATTTGGAAAACTTGCATTAACATCAAGTGTCATCAACTACAAGTCTTAAAAAATGTATTTAAACTTGAGTGGATGAATAAATGTATTTGAAAATTAGACCAAGATATATAAATATATATAGGGAGAGTGTGAACTAATAATAGTAATTGAGAAAGTAAATTAAAATATATTAGCTGTTCACATTTTAATATAAATTTCGTAATACCTATTTTAAATGCAAGAAACATAAACAAAATATTAACGTAAATTGTAGGTCTAATTTTTACAAAATGGACTCAAGATGATTTTATTTTTCAATGATAAATGATCACGCAGATATGAAAAGGTAACCCTAAGATAAAAGTCAAAACTTAGTTTTCGAATAAGTCGTTAATATATGATTATGAACAATAAGCAAATCCCTACTTTCTCAGGTCACAATTATTATTTTGCACACGACACGTTGGAGGATCGTAGAAGAAGCCCACTTCTAGTACTTTAAAATTGTTGCCAATGCACACTTGACTTCCTCCTTAAATTATGATTAAAGAAAACTAGGCCGGATAAACTCGAACCGGATACTCGGATGTGTACTGTATTATTTAAAATATATATATTTTTTATTAACTTCTCAGTTAATTTATAAGTTAAATATTAAAGGATAAGAATAAGATACATAAATTTAAATTTATCAAAAATTCATTTATTATAGTTTATTTTGTCGAAAATTTTATTTTCAAGACAAGTATTATTTGTAACGGGAATGGATATGCAAAAAAGATGGGTTAATTTATAATCCGGAAAATGAATAAAAATTGTTTTAAACAGGAATTCATAGTTTTTAGCGGGGGGAGGGTGATTGGTATTTATTAAAGGAATAAAAGTCTGGAACTATATATATATATATATATATATATATATATATATATGAGAAACCGAATTAAATATTCTGGTAACAATCATATTGAATTTCCTATTTCCAATAGTTGAATCATTTTAAATTCAAAATTTCAGTTTATAAATAAGAGATTTAATAATTGCGAATTCGATATGAAGAATGATTTGAAGATTTCATGGCATTAAATTTTAAATAAAGATTAATTAGTAAGCAATAATTGAGATAAAATTATTTTTCGTTTAGTATACGAATAAAATCCTGTCTTTAAACTTTCTTATTAAATTTGCTTTATGTTAAAATTATACTTCAATTAATACTTAAAATTATACTTCAAATAATTTAGACAAAAACATTTAAAATATAAAACGTTAAAATCCAATTTCAAAGGATTTAAATCTACGTTAAAGCATGTATCAATAATTTTATTTCATTTTTTAAAAGCAAGATTAGGATTTACCACTTTTAATGTAGCCTTTAAGGGACCTTTAATTAAAACTTTCCTACACCGAAAAGTTCTCTAAGCTTTTTCAAAATTTGAAATTTCTCACCACATTAGTTGACATTTGAATGTCTTGATAAAATGAATATTTTGATATACTAAACTAAATCAATATTTTGAAAAGATCAATAACTCTTTTCATTTTGACTAGCTTGATAGAAACCTTTGATATCAAAAAAACCTATTTGATTATAATATTTTATCTTGATTTTTTCAAATATATTATAATATCCACAAAACTTGTCATGATAACACCCATTGAAACTTTAGTCAAATTTTCTGAAAGTAATATACTAAAAGACATTACAAACTGTATTTTTACTTTCCACGTGCATATGCAGAGTTGAGTTGACTTAATTTGATAAAGAATTATTTTAAATTTTATTAAGGGTGAATATTGATATAGATTAAAAGTTCAGATATTTTCTATCCGCGGATAATAAAAATGAATTTCTTTCAGCTTTAAATTTAACGCACTGCGCTAAAGATGTAATTACAATCCGAAAAGTTTAGGAAGTACCTAGTAAAGTATAGTATCTATATAAGTGCAGTACGTTACCTATTTAAGTGTAGTACAGTACCTTTATAAGTATAGAACAGTATCTGCATAAATATAATACAGTAGCTATAATGTATACGGTAGTAAATTATAAACATCCCTGGAAAATTCATTTCCTGACTAAAGTGTTCTGGAGTATTCATAGTTAAATAAATTGTTTGAATAGATTTAACAAAACTACAAAAATAAGGAAATTATAAGTCTTTACTAATGTTTAACAGTTAAAAAACCCGTTATATTTTACACTGATGCATCTTCTTTTACTGTTTTATAGTAGAATAGCAGTTGGGGATTTTTATCCACCATAGTTTCAGTCAATTAGTGACATCTGTGGATTTTTTACCAGTTGTAGGGGGGTGCAGGTAAAGACGAATGCACGCATTTTAGCATTCCATTAGTAAAAAATTCTTCATATACAACAAAATATAGATTTAAACTTCCTTGAAGAGCCAGAGGGATAAATATCTTGCTGAAATTATTTCATATTCCTTATTTGTACAATATTTTCAATTTGCATACGAATTTCAATTTATTGTACAACAATGATTAGTCTTTGATATTTCGTATGTAAGTTTAAAATGAAATCCAACCAATGAAGTAGATTGGAATATTTGTCTCTTATTATTTTAATTGATTTAATTTATTTAAATAGACAATCTATTGCATTTTATCATGTATTTTGAATAATATCATTTTTAAAAGCAGTATTAGTTTGCTCATATTTGTCATTAAGGATATTAAATTCATCACATTTCTTTAAATACATTTAATTTCTATACTCTATATATCCTTATTCAATCATGATGTTAATATTGTTACAGTTTGACCGCTGATTGCATTACCAGTTTTATTATTTTCTATGAAACAATTAAGAAATATTTTGTATAATTCTAATTAAAAGAAGCCTTACAAAAAGCACTAGAAATTTTATGAAATTCGAACTAAAAATCAACCCAAATCCATTTTGTTTCATATTTGTTTTTAAGTACAATAAATTCAATACTTTTTTCACATTTTTTAATAAGACTTGATTAGAGTTTTTTCAAACAAATATCCGACCGTTATAACAGTTTCATTGTATCCTAATGGATTGTTTTGATATATTTTGAAATTTTATTTCAAAGAAACATAATGAGTACTATTAAGAAAAACAAGTAATACAAAAAAAGAAATTAAGTCAATTCCTACTTAAGTCAACAAAGAAAAAATTTTAGTTACTTTTAATTAAATAATTTTAACAAATATAAATAATTTATCAAAAAATTATTGGTTTTCGCAAGAATTGAGCTCGTATCCTTCACATTCACGTAAAAAATATTGAAACACTCTCATTTTATAGATTGAGCTATTGCCTGTTGATTTCAATTTTCATTTTTTCATTACAAACTGCTAAAACAATATTTAAAGTTTTAAATTTAATTTATGAATTAATATTTGTTAACATCAAGTATCATCCACTACAAGTTTTAAAAAATGTATATGAACTTTATTAGAGGAATGAAAAATATTTTATTAACGATTAAAAATTTGAAATTCATTCAAAAAATTGAAGTCATCGACGGAAAAACAACCCATCTAAACATTCTGCATTGATCGGGTACTCATCATGGAATCTCTTCAAGTTTATCATCTAAACATTCTATCATTGATGGGTACTAATCATGGAATCTTTTCTAAACATTTTGCCAAGGATGGCTACTAATCATGGAATTTTTTCTAAACATTTTGTCATGGGAGGTTGCTAATCATGGAATCTTTTCAAGTGTATTATCTAAACTTTCTGTCATAGGAGGATACTAATCATAGAATCTTTTCTAGTGTATTTTAATGGTGGCAGAACTAAAAAAGGGGTTAGATTTTACTTCGAATATATGACAATTAAATCGAATGAACTTAAAAAATAACAGAAAAAAACGCACTGCATCTATGTCTATTTCAGATAGCGTTAATGTGAAAAATCCGATAAAATTGATATAATAAAATCAGATTGCGAATTTGTTCAATTTGAAATTTAAGAGAATACCAACTATATTCGAATTCAAATTTGAGACAGTCCAAAGACAATCATTCGAACTAAAATGCTGAAATTTATGACTTGAACTCGTGTTGAAATCAATACACATTTTTGCTGTCCGACTTTCATTCCTAAATATTGGTTGATGAGGCACAAAGAAAGCTGGTTTGTTTATAGGTTTTTCCAAATTAGAAACCTGTTCTATTATTCCCTTCTTCTTATAGTTATGTGAAGTTACAAGCTCAGATCAAAATTTTTTGGAAATGTCCGAATAAAGCAATTTAAATTCTTTCTAGAAACTTTATAATTATCATTAAGCTCATTCTAACCTCATTTACATGGCAATTCAATCTCATTAAATTAGACAAATTTTCGATTATGCCCTTCTTCTTATAGTCATGTGAAGTTACAAGCTCAGATCAAAAACTTTCGGAAATCTCCGAACAAAGCAATTTAATTTCTTTCTAGAAACTCTATAATTATCATTAAGCTAATTCTAACCTCATTTACATGGCAATTCAATCTCATAACAATTATTCTTGCAGTTAGCAGTGTTTTGAATGTCTCTAAAGATTGATAAAGAACACTGCAACCGGGATTGTCTTTAATCTCAATTGATTCAAGTCGCTATAATTTTTTGAAGTTATTTTCTGTATCATTAAGGGAACTCGATACCCTAAAAATTATCTTTTCTAAATTTCCAACAAATTTTTCAAATTTTGTGATCGATAGATGTAAACCGTGTAGAAACTTAAATTTCTAAAATATTTCTCAGTTTCAAAAGTTACAAATTTAATTTTTTTCCTTTTTTAAGTAATATTAACCTATATTTGAAAACGCTTCTCCTCACACAGTTTTTGATATTTTCCCCCAAATTTTTAAAGGGACCTCATAGTGTATTTAATAGAAATTAGGGATCGGATTTTGGATATCTGTATTAGTTTCTGGGAAGGAAAGTTCATCAAAATTTTATGAAATGATTTTGAAAATATGATATTTTTCACTTGGAACATTTTTAGAAAAAATTGTATAGATTTTTTTTTTTGAAATTTCGACTGATGCCTTAGAATGCTAAACACCAAAAATAATCTCCATTTAAAATGAAGGAACCTTCATAGAAATTATATAATATATAAAAATGAAATTTTGTTTGTTAGTATTTTATGCTCTGTCGCACCATTTTTCCGACTGCGATAAAACTTTGTAATCTTATTACTTGACCTTGTTAAACATAATTACAACTAAATAAAATAATTTATTAAAAAATCCTTCTTTTCTCAAGAAACGAACTCGCATTCTTCACTTTCAGGTGAAAGATACTGAAATCCTTGCATTTTATCGATCGTTCAACTGCCTGTTGATTTCAACTTTTATTACAAATTGCTAAAATACTATTGAAAGTATCAAAAATTAATTATATATATATATATATATATATATATATATATATATAATTGACAAGGAATATGAAAATGTACATGAATAAAACGATGAGAAAACAATAGAGTTTAGCACGAGGGATTTTTAAAACCCCTTAACCGGTTTGCCCGTACGCCGTAC
>JAOUZG010012691.1:1485472-1497988 GCA_026289955.1 Argiope argentata | reverse complement strand
TATATATAGATAGATAGATACATAGATAGATAGATAGATAGATAGATAGATAGATAGATAGATAGATAGATAGATAGATATAGATAGATAGATAGATAGATAGATAGATAGATAGATAGATAGATAGATAGATAGATAGATATAGATATAGATATAGATAGATAGATAAATAGATATTGGTCTCTAGTTTCAAAGATTATATTAACTAGACATTTTATGATAAAATTTTTGTATAAAGTATTATTCAAGCCAATCATAATTGATCAGGTTCCTATGTTTTAATTTCTTCGCTTTGTTATTACTATATTATTATAAACAGCAGATATTGTATCAAAAATACATGCATTTTTATAATATCAATACAATAAAATAAATTAACTAAATATAAATCTTAACATGTTCGTTAATTATGTCGTATTATGTCAAAAAATATGTTGTATTCTCAACTTGTTAAGAAACTTGTGAAAAGAGGAACCATATTTTGATCACTACATGTCAAATACTACTTAATTGATAAGGGGTGATTCCAATATAAAAAGCAACATTTCATTTGCCACTTAGTAATCATTACAGCTCTCCTTCAAAGAAGAGAAAAACAGGGTTTTTAACTCAAAACATGCTCTATTCATGCTGTTGAGTGACGTAGAAATAGCTGGGAAGATAGGGAAAGTAATGTCCTATTACAGGGAAAATTGTTTAAAAAAATTTAATAAAATTAGATTTAATGATAAATTCTTTTAACTCTTATTTCTCAGATCTAAAATTTAGAAGCGAAGATAAAGATTTTTTTTTTTTCATTTTAATATTTTTATTTATTTAGTTGTATATTTTAGTTCTCTGGTTCTAACTACTATTCCGTACGAAAACTTCTTTTTGCATAGAGAAATCAGTCATGAGCATATGAAAATATTTCTTGTTTGATAAAAGCAAAAGCAACTAAATCTCCCTAACAAGAGCAAATCAGTTGTGCGTCAGTTTAATTTGATATATTAGACAATGTGAAATTGGATGTTACATAAATAAACTAGGAAGATCATATATTTCTTCACCAACAATTATTATAAATCAACAAAATTCGAGTTAGAAACCCATCCCATTATGAAATATCTAATAAATTGCTTAAAATTCCTGAGAATTGAAATAAATGTCAGGAAACCATAATAAAAGTTTCAAAGATAAATGCATATGTAAGTGTTAACCCTTAACAAGTTAGACAGTTTGAGCTACAAATACGAAATTTGGAACATATATTTCTTGAATGATGAAAATATGCATCTCGTAGAGATTTTTTAAAAAATTTAATTAGGTAAAAATTAAGCGAAATTATGGTATTTTTCCCCAATAACCGTCTGAAAATATTAAAGTCCAAAAATATTTTTTACAATCATTTTAAATTACAAAATTTATTGTTTGAACTATAATAATTTAATATTCTCAAAACATATTTCTTGAAATGTAGCAGTTTCTAAAACATTTTTTTCTAATTTTTAACAATAGATTGCTTTTTTAACTCTGATATTGAAACCATTTTTCTGGTTTCATCAAATAATTAAGCGTGTGGCTTTCTTTCATTGTCAATAACAAATTAAGGAGGATTTTGTTTAATGTTAGTACAATTCGCAAGACGAATAAAAAAGTGAAACTACAGTATAGTGAACATTACATGACAGATAGTGAGAAGATAGATTTATGTCTTTAATTGAGATATGTTGCTATCGAACCGATCTGCATTAGAAAAGTGCAGGTAAATAATAACTAAAATATATGTAAGACAATGAAAATAACACAGCTTTAATTTTTTGGCAATTTGATTGAATCATGGAAATATCAATCAAGTTGTATAGCTAAGTAATTTACTTGAAATCAAATATAATCAACATTCGCGATGAACCATTTGATCGTCAGGAGTGATATATGCTATTATTAAAAATGATGGCGATAAAAATGATATGGATACTCTACAAGAATTACTAGACATACATACCTTAGAATATGGAAAAGTGCACTTGAGAGCAATTTTTTACCAAAAAAATTAGTTAAACTTCAATTAAAGTTGCTTAATTAATTCCAATTAGGCAAATTTCTGAGGTTTTATAGCGATAACTTTCGAAAATATTATAAGAGAAAAAGGATTTTTGCGTCAACTTTGCATTCAAAAATTATATTTTCAGTGATAGTAATGTATTGCCATTTAAAGATTTTTCTATATTTAATTAATTTCTTTAAAAAAATATTCTAAGCATATTTTCCAAAAAGAATTGAAAGAATTCTGAGCAAATATGAAACGTATCACGAATGATAAGATAAAAATGTATGAATTCTGGATGAACGCCAAAATTCTTGATCAAAGTTACTATTAAATTTTTAGAAATTTCTTCATTTTTCATTACATTGCGAATTATTATCCTGCCATTTACACAAATCAGTATTGATAAAGTAGATTTGAGTAAAACAAGTAATTTATTTGGTTAATTTTGAGAAGTCTCTGATAAAAAAATTATGTATATTTTTAAAATACTATTAACATGAAGAAAAGGGGCAAATTTCATTAAGTTTATGTTAGAAATTAAACTATATAGTTAAAAAGCTAAAAATGGTAAAACTTATCCATATTTTATTTATTTTAGTGGATTGATCATAAAATTAGTAAAATGTACAAAACGGTTGAAAACAAATAGATAGTATGAATTATATATTTATCGAAATTTAAAGTTTAAAAATATTTCGTTGAAGAACCTATTAATTTCAAATTATATCAAATATTTAGTATAAAGTTTTCGCGACCGTTAACTCTGATGAACAAACTGATCTCCGGAAGTAGATATCACTAATAATAAAGATGATTACGTGTTCTTGTGTGTGTTTATGTTGGTGCTCTTCAGGCCGAATCGTTTGGTCTAGAGCTACCAAATTTGGTATACATATCTTCTGGAGGCTGGACATGTTATTCTAGGACCAATTTATTTTGAATTAGAATTTAATTAATTAATATTTTTAGAATTTAATTAATTAAAAATTAAATTAAATTCTGTTATTTTTTCACAATAATTTCTGATAATATTATCGGATAAAATAAATTTTACACCATTTCAAAAATTAGAACATTGTCTTTTTAATTGTATCAATTAAATAATCGTGCGAATTTTTTCTGACTTTTTTTCAATTTCTTAAAAATATTTTTTATTTATTTCTAATAATGCATTACATTGTTGCCTATAAGTTCGAACCATTTTCAGTGTTTCATTAATTATCTAATCACGTGGGATTTTTTTTACATTGTTGAAAGATAAAAAGAAATATTTTGTAATATGTGTGCATAGTTTACGAGGCTAATAAAAAATGAAGAAAAAATACAGTGAAATTTAGATGGTAGATTAAGCAGACATTTGCATTTTTTTTTGTTCGATGATATCATGGGGTTGATCTCCATTAGAAAGGTTCATATTCACAATAAGTGGAACTTGTGTGAGACAGTTAAAATAAAATAGCTTTAGTGTTTGATAACTTCCCCGAATCACGAAAATGAAATTATGTCTATACGATTTAAATAAAATTAATTATAACCAATAATCCTGACGAATCAGCTGATCACCAAAGGTGACTAGATCTCCCTCGTCGATAGAAAAGGACTTAATAACATCCCATGACTTTACACTAATAAGGCCAACTTAAAAATCAATGAAAATTAAATGGTAAAAATTTAAACCAGCATCTTTGAGAAAATAAATATTTACAGCATAAACTAACATATAAAACATAATTATAAACTAGCATATAAAACATAATTAATTAGCATATAAAAATAAAACAAAATATATAATAAAATTAAACATAGTATATAAAATCAAAGTGAATATAGAAAACACCCCGGCAAACCAACAAGTTCCCAATGGCACCTAGATCTCCCTCATTGATAGGAAAAACTCAGTAACGTTACGTTACAACGACGATGTTAAAATGAATTAAACTTAAAGAATATACTATAACATATAAACCAAAATATTTGAAAAAATAAGTATTTACACTTTAAGCTCGCAATTCACACAATTTTTTGCAATAATTTTTTTAAACGTTGCAAGATGAAATAGAGTTAAAGTCAAGCAAAATCACTAAATGTTAAATATATAGTACTTTATTTATTATCTATTATTGAACTAAATATTTTATGGAAAAAATTAATAAAAAATGATAAATATCAGAAATATCGCAATCACGTAAAAAGGGACCCAGAATGACATTGCAAATTTCATGTAGTTAACGTTTAATAATATGCATTTTGTTAAAAAAAATCACTTTATTTATTATTTGTTATTAAATTAATTATTTTAGTAAATAAATAATTAAAAGTAATAAATAGCAGAAATATCTCAGTAAAGTAGAAACGAACTCAGAATGACATTACAAATTTCATGTAGTAAATATTTAATAATAGCATACACGTGTTTTGTTAAAAAAATCATTAAGACATAGTTTCAAAAAAAATTAATTTTTAAGTTATTAATCCCAGCGAACTAGATGATCACCAAAGGTGGATAGAACAAAGAATAGAGTTATTAATTAGATATTTTTGCTATTTTTTGAGGAGGGAATAAATTTATTTCGTCGTAAAATTGTAAATTCTTATTAGAATAACCAAGGAAAAAGCTTTAAAATTATTTTTTGACTCATAATAACAGAGTTACGTTTGAAAAAAGCCCTTTCACCTCAAAAATATTACTTTGAAGCTAAATGCAGACAATCATTTAATATACTGCATTAAAAAATAAAATTGAAAAGTAGGTGGAAATCTTGAAATAATAAAAGTACTCTGAATAAATGAAAATATTTCGATTTTTTAAAATTCACATACATTTTGAAGATTATGCCACCATAGACGAGTTGTTTAATTAATTATTCTGTATCAAATCTTGTACATATATGGCAAAAATGTCTATAATTTTAGAAAATTATAAACTATTTTAAAGATTTTATGCATATTTAATATTTATGAAATGGAAAAATCTAATCCTGAAATAGGAATTACTTTATTTTTAAAATGAACAAGAAAGAGGGAGAATATATTTTTCGTATGATAAAATAATTTCTTATTCTTTTTTATTACTTAAAAAAGTAAAAATCTTGATTTAAAAAGTTTGTTGATTTAAAAACCTGTTTCAACAAAAGAAAAACTAATGAAACGGGGAAATATGATTAGCTGAAATTTCAAAAAAATGGAACTATAATTGCAAATCATAACCAAATGTTAAAACTAAAGATAAATTCCAAAATTGAATGTATCATTTAAAACATGAATGTTTAAATCGTAAATTAACATGACTTTTTTTTAATTTTAAGGTGACGTAATTGGTAAATAACCTTCTGCGAGATGTTATACTAGATGTTATTGTTTTAAACACAATTTCCCATCCTCTGAAATATGCTTATGTCAAGTTTGGTAAATTTGGTTTCACAGTTTGTGGCAGGAATCAGAAAGTAGAAATCTGTCTGTCATGGTACAACAGACAGACAGATTTCTACTTTTAGTATTCTGTAATAATAATAAAGATTTGTGTGTGTGTGTATGTGTGTGTGTGTGTGTGTGTGTGTGTGTGTGTGTGTGTGTGTGTGTGTGTGTGTGTGTGTGTGTGTGTGTGTGTGTGTGTGTGTTGATGCTCTACCGACCAACCAATTTGATCTATAACTGCCAAATTTCGCACATATATAGATTTATGGTTGAAATGTTTACCTTCGAACGATTTTTTTAAATTTAACTTAATTAAAAACTAAACAAAATTATGCTGTTTATCTAGGAAAACTTCTGAAAATATAACAACGCAAAAATAGTTTTTCCATCGCTTTAAAACTCAAAAAATTATATTTCAACTTCACAAGTTTAATGATCTCTCAATTATTTCTTGAATTTTTTTTTAAATATTTTTTTCCTAACTTTCACTAATAGATTACTTTGTTACCTTGAAATTCAATAAGTTTTCCTTGTTTCATGAAATAATTTAGCATTAGGTTTTCTATTGTTTTAATCTAATTAAAAATGATTTTCTTTAATATGCTCAGTTTACAAGATGAATAAAAAAGTGAAGCTGCAATCTAGTGAACATTAGATGATAGATGGTGAGAAGATAAATTTGCATTTTTAATACAGCTATGATGTTATTCTGCCATTATACTTATAATGTTTTTTTATTATGTAATGCTTATGATGTTATGTCATTATCTTATGCTTATGATGTTATGTCATTATCTTATGCTTATGATGTTATGTCATTATGTTATGCTTATGATGTTATGTCATTATGTTATGCTTATGATGTTATGCCATTAAATGATGCTTGTGATGCTATGCATAGTTAGAAAGTTCATATACGTGAGAAACAGAACTTAAGTAAGAAAATTAAAATAACCAGACTTTAATATCTAGCAATTCGTCCGAATCATGAAATGTGAAAATATACCTAAAAGGTGCCCTCTACTAATAATTAAAGTGATTTTGTATATGTGTATGTATATATATGTTTGATGCTCCGTAAGTCAGAATTTTAACCTTAAGCTACCAAACGCGGCACATATTTACTTTGGATTTTCTTTTGGATTGGACAAATTTCTTTTTGAAATTTTAAATATAATTATAATTAGTGAACAATTAAAAAAGTTCAGAAATATTTCCACGGTAATTTTCGAAAATATTATGGTATAAAAATTAATTTTATATCATCTCATTATTAAAAAGTTTAATCATAGCAATTTTTTCCGTATAAATCAATTAAAATCCTTTTAAGGCACAATTTACAAAAAAGAAACAAGAAATCTGAGCAAATATCAAATATCACGACAGAAAATGCAAATACATGTCTGGAA
This sequence comes from Argiope argentata, assembly GCA_026289955.1. Lineage (NCBI taxonomy): Eukaryota > Metazoa > Arthropoda > Arachnida > Araneae > Araneidae > Argiope > Argiope argentata. The sequence goes on along the minus strand of JAOUZG010012691.1, from coordinate 1,491,136 downwards.
AAACACCGAAGTTATTGATAACAAGTAATATTTTTAAAAAATAGTCAATTCCTACTTTTATCATTAAACAAAATTTTTATTTTGGTTTTTTTTATTAAATAATTACAATTAATATAAATAAAGTAAAAAAAATTATTGATTTTCCCAGAAATTGAACTCGCATTGTTCATCAAATAAAATACCGAAAAAAAACACCGAAATCCTTGCTTTTTATTGCACTGCTTGTTGATTTCAATTTTCATTACTGCTAAAACTCAATTTAAAGTATTAAAAATTAATTAAATTTAATTAATGAGTTAATATTTGAAAAAACTGTATTAACACCAAGTTTCATCCACTACAAGTTTTTAAAAAATTGAATTTGAGTGGATGCATAAAAAGTATCTTATTAAAGATTGAAAATTTGAATGAACTAACAGTAGGAATTGAAAAATTACTCTCGAATTTGCAGATGTATTTATGTTTTTTTTTGCATTGGAAATTACTATTCTAACCTTAATACAAATTATTATAGACTAAACAAAACTCAGAAAAGCAAATAATACATCCAAAATAATTTTTCGGAAGAATATTAAAAATATTTAAATTCATATTTAAAACATTAATATAAAGGAAAGGAACAATTTTTATAAAATTTTAGTGTAAAAATTAGTTTATATTGTTTAAAAGGCTTGGAATAACAAAATATAACCATTCAATTTTTTTTACTAATTTTAGAGGGATCTGATTGAAAATACGTTAAATTTATAGTAAAATGAACAAAACGTAGGAAATCTTCCAAAATAGCCCCTATTTAAATATTTTTAAAAAATTAAAACATTAAAAATATTATCTTGAAATAGCCATTAATAACGATAATTTCATAAAAATGTAATTAAAAGCCCTGTCGAAAAAGCTGGTCTCTGCAAGCGAATAATTTTAATTGAAAATAAAAGCCTTCTATATTGTAACTGAAACAGAATGAAACATGAAAATATGAATACTTCTATCTTAGAAAAATGCGCGATTTTAGACCACTCAAACTAGCGTCTCAAAGAGAGAGCGTCAATCAGCGTGCAAAGTTTCCATAAAGCTAATTAATCAAAGATTATGAAATACTTAATTGTTCTAAGATTGTAATATTCAAAATTTCATTACTTTGTCAAATCTGATTGCGGACTATAAAAATATTTCATTTTCACTTTTATAAAAAAGTTGGAGCGTGAAGAATGCTTACAGAAAACGGGGACTATATAAAATATAGACTTCATGATTAATTTTTTTTTGGAAAATTATTGATCGAAGCAAAATAAAACATTATTATTACTTCATTCAAATACTTTCGAAAATAAAACGAAAAAATGAATTTTTTAATTAATCAGAGAAATTTTTATTGAATAATTCTTAGATATTGTATAAAATATCAAAATTATTCTGTAGTTACTTAAGATTTCAAAGTCAAATGATACCGCTTTTTTTACTCAGATTTTTAAAGACACGTGATTGGCTTCAGGAATTTTTTTGTATTGATTGAAATTGAATAACTGACACTTTAATTTAAAGTTAAAATTTTACGGGAGCTGACAGGAATTAGGGACAAGTACAAGAATAAAAATGGTTTAATAATTAAATGACAAATGAATATCAGTGTATAATATGAATTATATGAATATCAGAATCTTAAACATATTCTGCTAATAAAGCTATTAAAATACAAAATTTCATAAAATATGTATTTAAACATTTTAACGAGCATTAATCCATGCTTACCAGCGGATGTTAATAAATAAAACTATATAATGAACATTGAATACAGATGGCTCTTTATTCAAAAATACCATAATAACATATCATAAAAATTGTATTGAAATTTAAAAAATAGTTTTGGATGTATTAAGGAATTTTGCTATTCTTTTTCATGACATTTTTTATACACTAGAATTTTTAACCGCTAAAAAAAGATTTAAATAAGAAATTTTAATGGATATTTATGCGAAAAATTGGATACATTAAAAAGCATCTAATCAACACACGTTCCATTAATCTTGGCTGAGTTAGAATAACCTTACTTATGGCTCCGGCACTGATTTTTTTAGTGTCTCATTTTGAATAATCAAATATAACGCACATTTCGATTTGCGAGTCATTACATTTTAAAGTATAACTTCATATTGTCTTTATAATTTAACTATATTTTTTATAATTGCCTTTATATTTGCTATATTAATTTAATTAATCTGGTTGAATAATTAAGATGTTTGAATAAATTGAATAGTTGACCAGATGGCGAGCCATATTAGCCAAAAAATTTTTATATATAAATACTTAGGCTTAATTTCAATTTTCCCCTCTGCCGTAACATCTTGGGAGATAATATGAAAATTGCTGTTAAAAGATTGGGATAGAGCACCGTTTTGGTGTTTGTCCTGGGTGCCATTTCATATAAGTACGCCACTGTCTTTTCTTATTTTGAATTTCGGATACGTAAGGCTACAAGGCAGCAACATCGTTCGACACTTTTCCAATCCAACCCATAAATCATAAGATCACATCAAACTTCTAATAAACCTTGCTCTGGGTATTTTTACACTCTGGTATGCGAAATGAAAGTATGTTGATCCTGAAAGAACAACAACATTATCTTCGCGTATTTGAACAATTCCGATACAAAAATCACGAAGAGCTGAAAGTTATGAAAATTTGGCATGTGATCTTTACACAATTTTTTTTTTTTTTTTTTTGGATTTCTATCACATTTTTTACATAATCCATCAACAGGAAGTTTTTCAAATCTTTCGTCCATAAGAGGAAAGTTTAAAAACTTGGAGACAGCTTCAAAACAAATGTTTGAAATTTGATACACGATTTATTGTAACAAACTTTTGGCAACTCCACTAAAATGCATGCTATACAGGAGGAAATATTCTAGTAAAAATCTCAGATAGATGCCCACATAATTTTTGGAGTCTCAACTAATTCGGAGAAAACACTTGTCCAAACAGGCTACAAATACTTTTTTTATTTTAATACTTTTAACGAAAGAAAATCATATCCTGACAGTATTGAATTACATTTCTAAATGTGTTTTGTATAATTGTTATTCAGATGAATGTGAAAAAGAACTTATTTCAAGATATATCAAGTCACACATCCTGTGCATTACTTTTTAACATTTTTCGAGACGCATCCGTCAAAGAGTAACTTTCTTTTCTTTCCACATTTAAAAAATAGAAACTAATAAAATTTGTAACACTATTTTAGAATAAGGGTATTTTGTAAACAAATAGAAAAATAATTATAGATATTTTCTGACATTTTTTTCCAAAAAAAATATATTCTCAAAATTTTGTTAATTACTGATTTCCATAAAACACGTACTTATCACATACGTACCATAAAACACGTACTTTACACATACACACACACATATATATAAGAAATTTAATGCCGGTTAGTCGGTACAGTGTATTGGGGGGGGGCTGGAATAGTATACATACTTTTTCAATAATCAGGTATATTCTCTGTACGAATGTGGGAAAATAAACTTTATAGATGCGAAAATAAAAATATAGGAATTAGCTTTAGTTAAAATAACCAATATTATCAAATTAGTATAAAGGTAAAAGAACAATTCAGCTCAGTTCTCGCTACTTTCTTGTCATTAACAGGATTTTCTTATGAAACACCATAAAATAATTTAACGCCTGATACTTCATATTGTCAAAATCCGCCTTTGCAAAAAGTGTCGTTAATTTTACGACACTTTATCGATAATTTTACACACACTTAAAAAACAATTACATATCAATTGACACATATAAAATAGAATGCTCAGTATCATGGATAAAATCTTCCAATTCCTCAAATTTGAACGTTTCAAAAATTAAATTGAATAATAACTCGAGGTTATTTAATAAATCCCCTTTTTAAAACCAATTAATTGCAAGGCGGTTTGATTTGCATCATTTATTGGCGATGCCACATTATTTCTATGCCCCGTTAATACAGCTTTTAGAACCTTTTCGTTTTTTAACGTCTCCGTTATGAACGTATTCCCATATATCAAGTTATAATACATATTAGAAAAGCGAGCTTACCTAGATTCTCTAAGTGGTCACTCGACGGATCATTTGAGCGATATGATGCTTCTCAGATAGATTTCTCCTTAATAGAAGACTTTCTTTCCCAATTATGGACTTCTAAGTCGTGATTACCTCACACATGAGTAGCGCACGCCACCTCATGGACAAAATATTTTCTAATTTCTTAATAATATATAAGAGCTGCAATAGGCTTTTAATCGCGATAATCAAAAGAGCCAGCTTTGTTTTGAATTATATTTCCTATTTAAAAGAATATTTTTTTAATAAAAGGGGAGGGATCTATAAATGTGAATTCAATTATCCAATTACTCTCTTGTTTAAATTTTCAATCGTTGATAAAAGATTTTTCATTTATCCGCTCAAGTTCAAATACATTTTTCAAAACTTGTAGCGGATAACACTTGATGCCAATACAGTTTTACCATGCTTGGCGATTAGCCTTAGATTCCAACCACAATTTTTGCAAGTGTTGCTGTCACGGCCGTTGATTCAGGTTAATGCTTACACCTTCGATCGAGTCGGAGAGTCAGATTTTGACTTTCCTTTTAGTGTAAGAGATTCTTATAGGATCTCTTATAGGAGATTCTTATAGGATATAAGTTTTGATACGTGTAGATTTAAGAAAAGGAATCTCAGGCATGTTTGAATGGATTTTTACCTCTTCAATCGGAGCGTGAGAATTCCATACTCCGCAATTTTTTGACTTGTGTCAAATATAATTAAATGAAAACGTGGGATTTGGATAAGGAAATGAGAGAAAATTTGAAAATATAGTAATTTGGACTAATTTTAAAAAAATAAATAAGAAATTACTTATGATATAAATTAAATTGAAAAATCTCATTACACAAGCACGCACATATACATCATTACTTACTGGTTTTCACCATTTTTTTCATGCTGTAGAATTTCGTGATTTGGTAATCTCATTACAAAAAATTAACTTCCCTTTCATTAGCCTGTTTTATTACTATTTCAATAGTCCCAAATTTTATTTTAAAAAATGTACAAAGGCAGTGAAATTTTTATTTTCATAATATTGACGGTTTCTTACTTTTTCTTTTACATTCCCTTTGAAGAAAGAATATTCATGCTCATTTCATGTTGTCAAATGAGATGAAAAAATTAATTTTTGAAACCCATTGCTTGTTTCGCAGGAAATAAATGGATTTGATGTCGCGGCTAATCGTGAAACAATGGCAATTAGATGTTGCATAACTTGCATAGTGTGTCACGTAACGAAGAAATTACTTAAACTACCTTTGTGAAAGTTGGAGAATTATGAGAGTGCCTTCATATAAAACATTTAAAACAAATATTAATTTTTATATAAACCCTAATTTACATAACAGAAATTGCAAAATTAATTATAGCTGATTAATTAACACAGAAGAAATAAACAGTTTGGATTTTAATAATTCATTTTAGGTAGCTAAAATTATAAAAATTATATTCTCAATCTGCAATCATTATTATGTTGATGCTTTGATTTTCAAATAATTAAGCAACAATGGTAGTTACCAATCATTTTTCCCGATTTTCCTTTATGGAGAAAAAACAAAAGAATATCTCAAGAGTGATT
>JAOUZG010012691.1:1475332-1485462 GCA_026289955.1 Argiope argentata | reverse complement strand
AAAACAAAAGAATATCTCAAGAGTGATTGGAGTTTCCTTAGAATAAACTGTATTCAATTCTGCTCTTCTGTATTATTCTAGCTAAGGTCAAGAAAGATAGTTAACTTCGAATAATAATATAGAATTAATTTTTAAATTATGGGATATTTTTTCCTGAGCATAAAAATATTGTATTTTAATTTTTTTCCCTTTATACCATATGAATTAGAGAAAATACAAGCTCAACGCCATAATTTCATTACTTTTAAGAATCATTATTTTTCTTCTCGCTCTATTGTTGTTGTTGCTGTGTCAAATGGCACTTGTCATGGACAAGCCCGCTGCTGACCCAGCAGCAGATTTAAGCCGAATGAAGCGTCCCTTGTATTTGAGTAGCGCCAACTAGGGCCAAGAGTACGACTTTGCTACACACTCACTACATTCGCTTGCACAACCCCTTTTTACAGGGGGGCACATTCATACATCTCACAGATAGCACACAGAAGAACAACCATGCCCGAACCGGGACTCGAACCCGGGTCTCCCAGAACACGAGGAAGACGCGCTACCTCTGTGCCAGCAAGCCGGCTCTTCTCGCTCTAAAAGTAATATAAAAATAAATTTTAAGTCAATTCCTACTTGGCTCAACAAAAAATTTTTTTATTTTAGTTACTTCTTAATAAATAATTACCATTAATATAAACATGTATATACATAAGTCAGAATCATAATATTAAGTGACAGAATAGAGAACGAATTCCCCATTCTTCTTCTCGACAAGGAGCTCAATCACGTAAAGAAGGTGGGGTAGTAATGAAGAAAGATTAGGTAGAAGTGACCAACAATTGATGACAAAAATGTTAAGGAAAGAAATCGGAACTGAGCCTAAAACTTAAAATTTCCTAAATTTTATTTTTTGAAAAAAATTCTTCATTTTAACCAATAAGCCACAACTGCTAACTCACTCTCAAAAATCATTTTACTAAAACTTATAAATAAAGCAAAAATTTTCAAAAATTTGTTTAAAAAATTATTGATTTTCGCAAGAATTGGACTTCGCATTCATCACCTTCACCTGAAAAATACTGAAATCATTGCATTTTACCGGTTGAGCTCCTGCCTGTTGATTTCCACTTCCATTGTAAATTGCAAAAACTCTATTTAAAGTATTAAAAATTAATTAAATTTAATGAATGAACTAATACTTGAAAAAACTGTTTTAACATTAAGTGTTGTCCACAACAAGTTTGAAATATATATTTGAACTTTGAATATTGAATATTTGAACTTTTATATTAGATAGATAGATAGATAGATAGATAGATAGATAGATCCGTCTGTCTCTAAACACAATAATTCAAAAATGATTTGCACAAGAAGGCTGAATTTCGGTTTATGGAATTAATACAACATTAATAGATTTCTAACAAATTTTGATTGAATTCCATTTTGAGGAAATCTGTCCGAGCTTCCGAATATAACTCAGCTAGATAACTAAAAATATAAAAAAGCAACATAGATCAAATTTTGAAAACTTATGGAACAATTTTTCACTTGACTTGGAATTTTTTTTCTCCGGATATGTAAATATAACAAGCAATTACATATTTAGAAAGATATGAAGAAGAGACACAGAGAGAAGATTAATGTGAATCAAATAGTCATTAATTATTGAGGTTATTCTAATTATTCTAACTGTTCAATTGCAATTATTGTAATTGCTCTAGGTTGTTGTAATTATTACAATGTTGGCAATTGTTCTTCGTTAATAACTATAGAGAACTTGTATTGAATAAATTGGTTCCCTTCAGGGAGGGGCACCTTACAACTGAGGATGAGTTGGTTCGCGCCAGCCCTAAGAGTACACCAAAACGGGTCGGGGTGGCTACCTCCCATCAATGACGGGATGTACTTCCTAATGGAAGGGTTGTACCGTTGCCGGTGATGGCCCTTAGGACTCAACCACAGTTTCTGCTAGAGTTACTGTCGTGTCAGTTCGGTCATTCAAGTTTTCCCGTGTGTTTTCAGGTGGGTCAGTTTAGTCAGTCTATGATTAAATAAATTGGTACTAACTGGTGCATGGAAAGCTCTATTCTGTGAAGATCAGTGATAATAAAGTATAATAATGAGAGAAATTTCACTTTTTTTGCTATAATTTTTTCTTCTTCGGATGTAATATAATAATGTATCGAGGGGGTTTGTTATAGCTGCAATTCTCAATTTTTCAGGCCATATAGAAGGATTTATCTAATTGTTATGTTTTTCGTATTGTCAATTATTTTGGAAGAAAGCTGTTCGAAGTTATATTTTTGTACGAAAAACTGTACCAACGCATATTTTTATCTAATTCAATCAAAATTCAATAAGTTGGTATTGGTTCCTTAAAGTAAAATCCTGTCTTACTTACATCAACCATTTAAACTCATACTTATATGGGCATTATGCAAATTTTTAAATTTGTAGGATTAGTTATGTCAGTACGCCTGGTTATAGTATATATTGGTCTTATAAGAAAATAAACCTTTCTTTTATAATTCGATTTTCCCAATATATCTAAATAGAAAATATAATAACAAAAATGCAATTGCTATTCAGAAGCAAAAGCAGCGTTTTTTTATGTTATGTTTTTAATGAATTTATATTAATGATTATGTAAATGGTTAGTTTTTGCTATTATTTGTCCATATATTCTGCCATCGAATTAAAAAAAATTTAAAATCTTTGAATGCATTGTAAAATTATTTCTTAAATGCGCTGAAACTCCATATTACTTTACATTCATACCTAATTCGGAATTATAATTTTTAAATTCTATTTAATTTATGGTATTATAAGTTATATCCGAACCTTTATAGTTGTAATTATTTTATCTACAAACTGAGTTAAAATGTTACCAGCATGTTTAAACTAAATCTTTTCCTAATAAGTTTTAAATAAAAATCTATAATATTCATATCTATATAAACAAAAATGAATTGCCAAATGTGCTGCTAGGAGCAAAGCTCGAGAAAGGCTCGACCAATTCGGCTTTTTTTTTAAGTATTTTCTTCTAGACACGATGAAGGTTCTTAAAGGGAGAAAAAACGGGAAAAATGCAAGGAAAAAAATAAAAGCTACTCTTTTCTTACTTTCTCGCCAAAATTCTTCAGTTTTTTTTCCCCACACGCTAATGAGGTAAGGCTTAACATGTTTTCGACTGATTATTTCAAAAGATTCTGTTTATTTTTCATAGTGTTTGATACATTCAAAATTAAACATCGCAATTAATCGATTTTTCGGATTCATTCTGAAGTACTTTTGAGTTAAAATAAAACAGAATAAAGGAAATTAAAAATCTCCTATCTGTATTGCGTTAATCCAACTGGAGTAGAAAAATCACGCATTTTATTTGCCTCGATTGGCGTTGAAAATTCATGCATGTGCAGTGTATTGTAAATGTTGACAACTGAGTTTTCATTTTAATTAAAAGTTTAAAAATTATGTTTATAATACTGTTGTAGCCATCTCAATCTAGATCGATAAATAAAACAGTCGGCTTGATTTTAAAGTAATACGGACTTGCAGTTTTGCTTTATTTCAGATACTCTCAGTAAATAAATTGTCTTTGGGTTACTTGTGCTCTTTTCCGTGCGTTTGAAGTCGCGGGTAAAAGCTAGTACCGAAATAAATTCTCAGCTTTAAACTTCAAATTTTGATTTTGCAATTTATCGAAACAACTAAATATAACGTATAATACTCATAACTGGTGTGAGCATGCAATGATCTCGAAATTTCTAAATTAGTGTGGAAGAACTCGACATTTAAAATTACTCCATTATTACAGAAATAAAATATGATGTATTTAAAGAGGCAGACACGGCTAAAACAAATGCCACTGGTACACTCTAAATGCTACTGGTATGCTACTGGTACACTCTAAATTGAAATGGCAATAATATCATTTAATTTTAAATATTCTAGTGAAACGAAAAACATTAACATTTTTATTATATACTGGGGAAAAAATAAGGTAACTGAAAATTTGTATTTTTGAAGAAATTCTGATAAGACAATATGGTAAGAGAAATCATTTATAATTTCTTATTCCTGTATATGAGGAGGAGGATGACGTGTCCACTTCACAGCGGAAGGAGGGGTGCAGTAGCTTCTGAGGGCATGGACCCCTGAGCACCCAATAGCAGAAGTCTGATTTTTAGCTCATATGAGGATGACGCACTTAACACATTAGCATTCTGATGTATTCTGATGATGATTAGGTGTTTGCCGAATGTGGCATTACACCGGTAAAAAACTCATAATTAAGATAAAAATAAATATATAGAATTTAAATAGCTGTCAAAGGACTAGCCATTCAAAAAAACTTTTATACGCTTAAGTATTAGAAGCTAAAACAGTCAAAGAAAAAAGGCGAGTGAGAGAAAAAGGGAGCAGACAAAAAAGAAAAAAAGTGGAGACGAAAAGAAGAGTCTGCATAATATTCTACACCTAATAAATCATTGGAGCATAATTAGTAAATAAAAAAAAATATTTAATACAGGAAATTAAATTTTGAAAACAGAAAAATCAAATTTTTAAAAAAACAAAGAGAAAAATATTAAAAAATAGACAAAAAATAAGTAAATAAACAAAAGAAAAAAATAAGTAAATAAATGGAAAAAAATAACAGAAAATATATATATACAGTGGCTCAATCTAAGATAGAGTCCAACATTAGGAACAAATGCCTGATAGAGTTCTTTTTGCCTTTTTTTCCCCTTCTTCTTTTTATACTCACTATACTGTTCACTTTTAGAAGTTCTTAACAAACCAGGACAAATAACTATCAATATGGAAAATCCTATTTTCATTATGATATAGAAAATCCAATATATTTTGAGCTTCTAAATTCCATTTATTGTTTGACAGAATTTGGGAAATCTTTAGCTGAGGTTTAATAAATTTTCTCAGATGTTGAAGAATAGGGCAATGGGAAATATAGTGTGCAATGTCATCAAGATCATTGCCACATCTACAGCTACAATTTTTTAAACGGAATATTTTAAGATAATGCGGGTAAAGTCCATGATTTGTAGTTAATTGGGCTAGAAATTTAGGGGCCACTTTCCCACACAGGACACAAGATACACAGAAGAACAACCATGCACTAACTGGGACTCGAACCCAGGAGGCAAAGATCACGAGGAAGACGCGCTACCTCTGTACCAGGACGCTGGCTATTTTTATATATAAATAATAAAATTGCAATATATTGTGAAATATCGATATTTTTTATGATTTATGTATATTACTACGATAATAACAGGTTATAGTCCAGTCCTACCTGTGAATCCATTTATTGTAAAGCTTATCAGCCATATATTTCTGCGAAATTATAAAATTGTAACGGCAGAAGCGAAATTACGTATTGTTAATTTTTCAACGACAAAATTCAAAATAAGAAAAAAAAATGGTTGCACACCTTCCGAAATTTCGTCCAGTTCCGGAGCAACGGAACTGGACGAAATAAAATGATTTTGCGTATTTGGAAGTGGATTTGTTTGTGGAAGAACACTTCTTTCGTTGTCAAACCGCTAGGACGGTTAAGATAATATGCACTACATAATTATCTTATTCTAATCAATGAAAGTCAGAAGAATCAGTCAAACCTCAATTAAACACGTCTTGCATGTGCGAATGTCAAACTCAATACTCCAATAGAGCCAAAACTTTCATTGAAACCTAAACTTTTCATTCAGAAAAATAAAATTTTAGATAAGTCAAATAAGTTCAAAATATGTTCAGAATACAGCAAGACCCCGCTTAACGCGGGGGATACGTTCCATCAAAGTAGAGCGTAATGCGAAACAGCGCTAAACGAGGCTATCTTTACAAGTAAATATTGGGGTTAGGGGAAGATGGCTAGGAAATTGGTTAGGTATCAAATTTAAAAAGTATGTTTTTTTTAATAAAAATAAAACCAAACATTTATTTCTTAAAGCCCAAATTAATACCACATTATTATTTCTTGCAAAAATAAAAACAAAATATAAATAACAAAACGAATATTCTAAAAAAAAGCAAATAAAATTCTAAGTCAGTCATATTTAGTTAGCCTTCCGCGTTTTCAGTGTTCTGCCTTTTTGCGGCAAAAGCATCTAATGTTGTTTGCCTTTTTCTTTTGCGTTGTTCTCTTAAAAGTTCTTCATAAACGGATAGAGCATCTCTAACATCACGCCTTACTTTTGAGCTCCTGTCAAAATTCGGATCATTTTCAATGAATTGATCCATTATTTCAGTTATGGTAGACAAACTCCTTTTTACAAACGCCATCGAAAGTTCTTTTTGCTCTTCTTCTGAATCACTGCTGTCAACATTTTTGTTTTCTTCTTGTTCAGTTAATTCCTTGAGCTCATCCCTCTGTTGAAATAAAAGGGAATCCCCGGGTTGAAATAAAAGAGCGTTAAACTGAAACAGCGCTAAACGAAACAGCGTTAAGCGGGGTCTTACTGTACTTTCTTAGTACCTCTCTTTCCCACATTCTATTTTTCTATTCGTAAGTTACAAAACACCTCCACCTTAGACAAAGTATTTTTATAATACCTAAAAAATGGATTATATCTTTGAAATGACGAAGAATAAAAATCTCCATTGAATTTCTCGACTGCTATTTGACTCATGAAATATAAAATTCAATGATGTCGAGCTATTTAAAAAAATGGCGTGGTACATAAATTGTGTTGTCAAAAGATATTTTCTGTGCAACAAATCAAAATAAAAATATGGATGAATTAAATAACATTTAAGAATTGCTTTCAATGCCAAAGAAGCGTCCCATGAACATTCCAAAATCTTATTTAAAGAAAGTCTTTAACGATAAGGTTATATCTAATTGGAATAATCTGTACCAAGCATCTACTAATGCGCAGCTCACGAAGGAATTTTTTCCATCCATACAGAGTCGTTTAAATGCTCACTACTTTGTATCAAATTATAAGCTTACTCAGTTTCTGACTGGGCATGGAAACTTTAAAGCCTATATAAAACGATTCAATTTGTCACAGAATGATAGGTGTTTGTGCTACAGTGGTGCAGTCCAGGATGTCAAGCACTTGATATTTGAGTGCACTAAATTTTTTCACGAAAGATGTAAACTCAGGAATTGTCTTCTAAAGAACAATATAGCATGGCCTCCTCATTTATCTGCATTTGTGCAGGATAAATCATCTTACATTTCATTTTGTACATACATTAATAGCATTTTCCCCCGTGTTATTTAAACTTCATTTCAGTGTGTTTGTCTAGAAATATTTGCATATATTCTTTGTATTGGTGTTTTGAATGTTTTTTTTTTATTTTATTATACTTCTTCAACTGTATTATAACATATACTATGTATTTCTGCTAGTTTGTGAGCAGTTCTGTGCATTTAACTTGTGTATTTGCTTTCCCCATCTCTTTTATCTTTGCATTCGTGCCTGTCTTTATTTTCCAAATTCATCCTACTGTTAATTGTGAAATGACTTACATCTGTAAGCCTTGTGGTATACTTGTTGGCACACAAGGAGTTATACTTCGAGAACCAATAAAAAAAATAATATAACGGTATTAAAAATTAATATGCGCAATAATTAACTTGAAAATAAGCTCAAATAAATTTAGTTCACGTTACTTTCTGCTCATCAATAGAATTTACCAAGGCAGGGAATTAAAGTATTTCAGCGATTGTAGTCTCATACTTTCAAATTACGGCACTGATCTTCGACGTGATGGAATAGCAGTTAAAGACTAAGATTTTAAAATACTGGTTACCAGACATAGTGGGGGAAGGGCATTCACTATATCCTACACATATATATAACTTAAGCTAATAAATTAATAAAATTACGGCACTGATCTTCGACGTGATGGAATAGCAGTTAAAGACTAAGATTTTAAAATACTGGTTACCAGACATAGTGGGGGAAGGGCATTCACTATATCCTACACATATACATAACTTAAGCTAATAAATTAACATTATTTATTACTTATCTAAAAAATAAGTTGATTATATAATTAATTAAGGTAAGCAAATGCTATACATATATTTGGAAGTAAGGAAAACCTAACAAAAATGAAGATTAATATTGAATTTTAAATTAATTTTTAGATGGGTGTGTAAGGCATTGATATATTCGTGACTATAATATATATTACTTCGATACTCTGCCAGTGTCCTGACGCAGAGGTGGCACGTTTTCTCCGTCATCTGAGCATCTCGCGTTCGAGTCCTGGTTCAGGGATGGTTGTTCTTCTGTGTTTCATCTTTAAGGTGTGTGAATGTGCTCCAAAGTAAAAAGGGTCTGTGCAAACAATTCCACCCATGGCTTGCAGTTAATGATGCATAAATTATTAGAAAGTAGGCGAAAAGTTCGAGGTAGGAATCCTTCCCCGGGCTCTTAAGAAAAAATAACTTATAAGATTTATTTTATAATTTTTTAAAAGATTAGTTACTTCTTAAACAAGGTATTTAATATTTTATGCAAATGTTTTCTATAATTTTTTGAACAATTGTTTTGAGTTCAACCATTTGATTTTGTCCTATTGTAGAACATGTATTCTTTCGATTTTATTTTATGCATCATATAGCGGTTTTTATTTAGATAGCAATTAATAGCTTCTTTATTCTTATTATATAATTTTTTTTGGTTTTTATTGCTAAAGTCGTATGTTTATAGTGTAATGGAAAATGTCGATTAAACAGATAAAATACCTATAAAGCTCTAATGTCGATAATACAGAAATACCTACAAATTTCAATTTTAAAATAAACATAGGTAGGATTTCTTAAATATTTCGAGAGAAATAAAAATAAATTCTCTCCTTGACGGATAATTTTTTACATATTTTTTTCGCGTGTGATTTGGGAGGAGAGAATATTTCAAACTAGACGTAAGAGAAAAGTGTTCTGATAAATTCATTGATCAGATCATATTTTTGAAGTATCATCGGGAGAATATGAATTACACTACACTACAAATTTTTCACTGATTAATTAAATTTATCTCCTTATTTTTTGAATTTTCTTTAATTAATAGGGAAAATAATAAGATATACTTATCGCTAATGCAAATGGGGTGTCAAAAAAAAATTCATCATTATGACGCGAAAGATAATGCAAAAAGAATATTCTTATAAAAAGTTTCATAAGCATAAGACTTTTTGTGTTTGAGACATGGTGTTATTAATTCAATTTTTTATCATTATTATTAAAGTGAAAGATAAAAAAATGAATGCAGTTTTCAAGCAAATTAAACCTAAGATGTTCTTGAAACGTAGATTATTTGCTTTTAATAATTTTGTCTCTTAAACCTAGATGGCAGCACGTTTAAAGGATTTCCTACGACTACGAGCACATTTTTCAAGACACCTATCCCCGCCGGGGGCTTATCCTCGAACTGAGTTGAAAATTGGAAGTAGCTTGGCTTCACATGGACTGGCAACTTGAAGAAAAATGATAGCAAGTAACTCTGTAAAAGTTACTTTCCAACCAAAGTACTGCAAAGGCAAAAAAAGTAAAATGTTTCACAATTATTTTATATGTATAAGCTGCATAATAGTAGGCATTCAAAAAGTAAGTTAATATTAAAATTAAATATATATGCACTAGATATTTATAAAAATCTGCATCATATTTCGTTCAAATATATTAACCACTGAAAAAGCAATTAAACTACTTTCCTATGATCCTATTCAGCGAATGAAATCTAAAACTTTACTTTTTAGTGAAATTAAATTGATTTATTTTTATGTAGTTCCTTATTTTGACTGCATATCATAGGACAAACTAATAACAACTTTTAGTTATTGAAGTTGATAGGTATGTGTTTTTTACGCACTAAACTAATGCTTTGTATTGTAGGGTAAAGCAGAAACGTTGAAAAAAAAATTAATGTTCAAAAAGTTGCACGACTCCCAAAAAATGTGATATAAAATTTATGCTGTGATTTTCTAACAATTTATAGTCTACGAAAAGTTAAATTTTCAAATTTGTATAACGCTTTTATAAAAACTTCATTTTTAAAAATTATATGTAACTTGGTATATGACATCGTATATTCGTATGTAGTAAAAAAGGAAATGTTTTGTGTGTGTGTGTGTGTGTGTGTGTGTGTGTGTGTGTGTGTGTGTGT
>JAOUZG010012691.1:1458744-1475322 GCA_026289955.1 Argiope argentata | reverse complement strand
TGTGTGTGTGTGTGTGTGTGTGTGTGTGTGTGTGTGTGTGTGTGTGTCTTAGATGCAATCAAAATTTTCCGATCTTGATATAAGACTAGAATTATTAAAGACCTGGTTGCAAAATACATAATTTTAGGACGCTGAAAATAACATGTGAAAGTTATAAATTAAATTCATGATGATTTAAGCTTTTCCAGCCTGGTGATGCCATTAACATTATTTGAATACCTGCTTTAAATAATCAATAGATGCCATCACTTGCATTCGTATTTCACATGTTCCTAAATGGATATATCATCTGAACACAAATGAATAAGAAATGAACAATTTTGATTAATCTGAATGGAATAAATAAATAAATCTGAATCAAATGAATAATTTTAAACGTGAAGTAGGCATTTTGCATAAATTCGCTGATAATAATTTTAGTTGCATTTTTTTTTGTGTGCCATTATGCATGCAGCACTCTCCGAAACAATTTGCTTTTTTCATCTAACGACTGGCGCCACATTTTGCTATCAAAAGTTCGCGGTGTTGTGAAAACTGTGAGATGATAATGTAAAATAATTCTAAATCAATCAGTTTGTTTTCACTTTTATTTTCCTGAAACCAGAATATGGTATAAAATAAATACTATATAATAACTGATCTTTCACATTTAGAAGGAGAAGAAATCATTCTAGAATTTTTTACTGAAACTTACTTTAAGATAATTTTTAAACATTTTCTGGATGCTATAATTTTACATCCGAAAGAAGCGATTCACATTAATCATCCAAGAGAAAAATATCTCAACGGTAGATGAAAATCTATTTGAAATGCTGATAGAAACATATTTTTCCGGTTCTTAGATAGTAATAGTATTATGAT
Organism: Argiope argentata; assembly: GCA_026289955.1. Taxonomy (NCBI): domain Eukaryota; kingdom Metazoa; phylum Arthropoda; class Arachnida; order Araneae; family Araneidae; genus Argiope; species Argiope argentata. The sequence continues at coordinate 1,474,461 of JAOUZG010012691.1, read as the reverse complement.
TGCACAAAATCAGATAACAAAAAAGAGTCTTATTCTCACAGCAGATCGTAATATCCATTACCAATTATCACAGAAATACAAAGTAGTTTTTTCCCCAATTATCCATAAATATTTGAATATTTTAGACGTTATGCTTGTTACTTGTTACTATTGAAAGACCATTATTGTCCTTTAAATATTAATAATGCTACAAAAGAAAGAGTAAATCTGAAATTGGTGTGAATACACTGTTTGTTAGACAAATATAAAATTATATTTGTAGATGAAGTTTTAATTATTTATCAGAAACAAAAATGAAGAAATATAACTTTATGGAAACTGATGCATACAGATAATTTTATTTCACCTGTTTTCAATCTTTTTTTTTAAAAAAAATGCTACCACTTTTCATTTATTAAAGGATTTTTATCTGATTTTTCTTAGATATTATTATCTGAAGATGCTGGAAACTAGGAATATTTTTCTCATGTTATCTTTATTATGATTTTTAAAAATTGTTCAAAACTTGATAATTTTTATCAACTTTAAAATGGAGAAATAAGATTGATAATAGTATGTTCTTTAGTTTTTATAAAGTGGCAATTCTAAAGTAAAAACATTGTTTCTCACCTGGCAAAATTCGATATGTACCAACCAAAAATAGTTTTTGTATACGTCACTGCAAGATATTATAAAATTTCATGTAAATATAAACATAAAATATCACCGGTAATTGATGAACATTTTTTCCCCAAACATTGAAGTGAAGTCGTTTAAAATATTTTTCTCTGCAAGTTGCTTTTGAAACTCTTACTGAAACAGTTTCATTGTGTATTTAAAAACACTTTATTACACTATTGTTTGTTATATTTAAAAAAAAGGAAAGAAAAAACCTCGCATTCATGCTTTCTTCATATTTTAAACTCTTGAAAGAAAAAATAGCTAATGAAATAAAGCCATTTATATTCAGTTAATAAAATGTATAAGGTTTTATATTTCTTTTTTAAATTGTTGCTATCTAACCCTTTCTATTCTTCAGTTTCCTAAGTGATAGTTTTTGAAATACATTAGAATTTGTTAGTGAGGAAAAGTCCCTTGATATTCCCTGCAAAACAAATTGAAAAAAGTTCTCCAATACAAATATAGAAATCAAAAAGGGATAAAAGGCATTTAAAATTAATGTCATCATGGACACACACCTTAGATGAAATGAAATTCTGCACTTAACATAAATCTTATCAACTGCTAATAGAAGAAAGGAAACAAAACACAAATATTTTATAGTTTCAAATTTTTATTGCATGTAATTTATACACAGAAAAATGAATATGAAGATACAAATAATAAGACTAAATTTTATTCAAAACAAATTTGGAAAAAATTAAAAATAAACAATTCTTCATCATTAATTGACATTTAACTGTATTATCATTACAGTTACGTTGTCCGTCCCAAACCCCTCTTCATCACGGTCACGGGAAAGAACGAGATTGCACATCTGTAAAAATGATACAGATACTTTCATTATATTTTAGCATAATAATTACAATTCAATGAATGACAGTTGTGTCTCTCCAAAAAGTTGTTAATTTTCAAAAAAGTATGGAGGGATTAAAGGAAAAACTTAACTGTTTAAATATTGCTCATATATATATTCACTTTAACAAAATATATCTATTAACATTTTGATAATAATTCTAAATGCTTTAGCTTGATTACATTACAGTATGGAGGGGGGGGGGGATATACTTACATAACGACAAATAACGTCTAATTCACGTTTCTTTTCCAGTCTTGCGTGAATAAAATCCACAACTTCTTGATTGTAAATATTATTCCTAAGTTTAAAGAAAAAAATTGAAACATGCTATAAGCAATTAAGAAAAATGCATTTTATGTACATGGAATGTAAAGTTTAGAAATTATAAAGTATCTTCATGTAACTAATCATTCTTTCAGTAAATGCTAATAAACAAAATCCAGATTTTCAAAATCAAAAAAATAACCATTAAATTTCAATTGTAAAACACGAGAAATATTGCTGAGGCTGTGAAACAGGAATAAAAAAATCCTATTAGACAACTGCAGTCAAATTTCAGATAAAAGATTTATACCCCTAAACATACCGAAAATTTGAAGAAAAAAATCTAAAATTTCATTATATTTCACTAAAATCTGTTTCAATTAACAAAATCTTTTACCATATTTCTTTTGACTTCAGAAGGAAAAATATATAATGATGTATATTGTGGTCTTTACCATTAAAACACAACATTTAAACTTTTATTCATCCTAGCATGAAAATATAAACAACAGAAACTAGATTTTGTCAAATGGTAAAAGGACTACAATTGTAAATTTTCTTGCAACTTCATTTTTGAAGTTTAAATTCATTTAATGAGGTTCTAAATGCATAAATAATATAAAATCATTGTTCTTAGATTATTTTTTGTAATAATTAAAGCTCTTACTTGAAATACATCTAATACAAGGGATGCCCAAATTAAAAGGTACGAAATGATAACAAATGCAGTGTACATAAATGAAGACTTTATTCAAAGTAGACACCAGTGGTGCAAAAACTATTTTCATTTTCAACCTTTGATTTTGTGTAAAATTTTGTCGTGACCCCTGAATAAACAGTAGAATTTTTGTTTAATCATCAACGAAGTTTCAAAGAAATTCTTTCTGGGATTTGCTCTTACAGGGTGTTTAAAAAAGAGCGTCGTGACGTCATTAGTTAAAATGATGCATTTATAAAATAACGGACCAAACAAAAACCGTCATAAAAATTTTATAAAAGTTATAACATCATAAAAATTAGTTCTTAAATGAGCACATTTTTTTTTTCTGAAACATTGCTTTATTGATGCATATGCCTATTTTTTGCTTTGCGTTGAAATAAGCAAGAATGCTGCCATTTATAATAGATGGAAGTGAGACGTGAACACAATGATTCCATTGATTAACGAGCCGAAGGATTCCTTATTCCAAGAATTCTTGTGGCAGTAACGGAATTCAGTCTTTCACAACATCCTTAAATTCATCGTCCAAGGTTCACAAGGTCTTCGACCACAAAAGAAACCTTAATTCCGATGTGCACTGAGAGACACTCCGAAGTCTACTCTAGTCCATCAAGTACAAATGACCGGGGCTACTCACGGAAGGAGTCGTTCTACTCCATCATAACGCGCTTACGCACGTCTTCTGGGTCATACAGGAGGAAATGGCCAAGTTCAAATTGGAACAGATCGAACATCCTTCCTACAGTCCGGGAATGTCACCCTGTGATTTTCACGTGTTTAGTAACCTCAAAAGACATCTAAAAAGGATCCACTCGGATGCCGAACTCAAGGACGTTGGGAGAGACTGGGTCTCGTCAAGGCCACGGGAATTCTGGGAAGAAACACTTATGCGGCTAGTTAATAGAAACGTTGTTCTCAGGTTTATGATGTATACTTAGAATTTTCATATGAGGTTGTATTTCTTATTTCATATAAATCAGTTACAATTCAGGGTGCTCAGGCTAATTTTATCTTAAAAAATAAGCACTTTTAAAACCCTTTAAGAGAAAAAATAAGAAGTAACCACAAAATGATATTTTTTATTATAAAGCTATGAGTTCAATTAAATAAGTAGGTTTAATTTTCACTTAGTAAGTGTCTAATTTTAAGCAATTATAAATGTAGAGTACTACCAGGAATAACTGAATACTTTTCTTCGACATTGAAAGAAATTATTTTAAACCTATTTTATACGTACATTCTGAACGAGAAATCTATTTGAAAGACTGTCATCGGATATCTTAAATTATTTAATTACACTGCATTTAGTAGTATAAGAATAAAAGGTTTCTCTGCATCTTTATCGACATTCAAATTCTTCAATAAAAAGATTTAAAACTTACGCAATCAAAACCTGGATATAAAAATTGTACAAACTTTATGGTATATGGAATTTAACAAAAACTGTTTCCTTTAAAAAATTTGTAAACACTTCGAATTTTCTCATAAATATCTTTTGCCTACTCTATGTATAATTTTGTTTGCAGTGAAAAGTTTGATTTGCCGAACAAGTGCATTAGTTTTATATTCACTTTCAGCAATTTCCTTTTCTAAGAGAAATTTCTGTTTCTGTAGAGATCAAGAAATCAGATTATGCCATTGAAAACTACTTATTTTGCCATCTGTTTCCACAAAAAAAATGCCATATTTTTATTGAACTGAGATTTCTAAAAATTCTCAATCTTCTTAATAATGTTTATTGAGTCGATTTCACCAGATTTCTTTATGCGATCATAAGCTACATATTGTGAAACATGATATATTTCACTCCAATTTGTAACTTCAATATTTTTACCAATACTGAATCTTCTTTCATTCAATGCTTGTTCGCAAGAAAGAATGAAAATAATTTCGAAAACTCTCAACAGTTATTTTAATACAATTATAGACTTCAAATAAAGAATAAAAATATCTAAACACATATTAAAAATATCTAAACATATATTATTTTTCCTGGTATTAAAATTACTGAAATTGTGTAAATATGATTTGATCAAGAAATGTCTAAACTTAATGAGAATAGTACTTTTTTAGCCTTTCTTAAGGAAGTACAATACTGAACATGTTTCTTTAGTTTTTTGCTCTTCCTTTTCCTCAGTCGAAACATAATTTATTACCGATGCCACAATTATTCCTAATACACCCTAAAGCTGTTTTTTATTTTAAAAAATAATAATCTTTTAACAATCATTTTTAAAAAGTATATAATTTTATCCTTTTTCCCTAAATAAAGAAACATTACACTAGTAATAATAATTTGCTAAAACCTATTTTCAACTGAGAAAAATGAAAAAGAATGCTATCATAAATTTATTAATTTATGAAAATCAAATGTATAAAGAAAGAAAGAAATTGCAGTCTATAATTGGAAATATTTAGGATATATTTTCTCCATCAGAAAAAAAAAGCACTTGGAGAGATACATATTCTAAGCCCTTATATAAGGACCATAAAAAATTAGCAGTTGTAAGGACTTTTAACGACGCTACACACCTAGTTACTAAGCAATTAAACTAAGAGAACTTTCTTTTTAAACAGATATATTTCTATAAAATATATTTTATAAACAGATCAAATAAAATGTATTGTAAAACCTTAAAATTAGTGGAACAAACTACATCATTGTAATTACAATTCATATTTAGAAAATTTCAAAAGTAAAAAATTAAATAAATTATGAAGCTTCTATGTTTTGTTATTAAATTGAATGATGAAGCTTTGAATAAGTTGGCAAATCAGGGGGGGGACTACTCACCACAGTCCATTCGACGCAATAACTAAAAATTCATCCTCTGGACTAATTTCTATAGTCTGAATAGAAGGCTCGACTAATAAAACATTCAAGGTTTGCTCCGAAGAACTCTTATACTGGAAATTTCCTAGTCGAAAAAAAAAAAAAAAAACAAATATTAGAAACAAAACAGCAGTCTGTGCAGAAAATCTGTTAAAAATTCCTTTCACAGAAATGACGTTAAAAATTGAGTTGATCGCTGGTAAATAATCATCACACATATTTGACATGAGTAATCACACATATTTGACATGAGTTATTGAATCATATATCTAAAAATATAAATCTCATACATCTCCACGCCTTTACTGCGATTCAAAAACATTTAGAGGGGAATCAAAAATATTTTATTAGCTGTATCAAATTACAAAAAATTAATTTTGAAAAAGGGGGAAAGAAGGCATAGATAATTAAATTGTTTAGGAAAGTATACTAGAAGTTTAATTTAATCTCCTTACAATTATAAATCTTCAAAAGAAAAAAAATCCTCTCTAATTCCTTTGTCCTGATTTTCCATGAATTAGTTTTTCAATTAAATGTATTTCTTGACGTAAGCTCCTATCACACTTCATTTATCATGTGACTCATTTTAACTAAGTGATTAAAAAGAATCCATGAAGTATTTTACAGATATCAAATATGATAAATTCTTTTTTAGAATTGAAAATTCATTTAGGCAGTATTTGCCTGGAATGCATAGTAATAATCAAGTAAAAAAGATTTTCAGGTGTAAAGAGTGAGAGCTAATCAGGTAATTTAAAGAGCAAAAAAAACCACATTTTTATTCTAACATTAATACTCACCAAATGCACGGGTGACACTTAAGTTGTTGTCGATCAGTCCATTACCAAACACATTTGCTCCGGCGGTAATAATGCGGGAATATTCTTCAGCATTCCTGGGTGTGTGGTCAATCGTTAAACTGACGGCTTGTCTATTACGTGACAGAATACATTTAGTATTCCCAATATTGGCAACATATATTTTATTGCCGTCTATGACAACTGTCGTACCAGTGGAGCCGCAAGTGTAGGCACGCTAAAACAAATAAAATTTAAAACTGAAGTTCTTCTAATTTAAATTCTAACAACATAATCATGCCAAGTTATTCAAAATATATTTTAGAAAGCACAGCACTCAACTTTTTGTGGAGGGAAAAAATTCCCATATATTAAATATATTTCAGAGTCTAGTAATGTTCTTTTTCAATGAAACTTTACTGCCCTTTTTCAATGAAACTTTACTGCCCTTTTTCAATGATCAGGTAAATTACTTATCATTATGCACGCTGAACACCAACAGATATAAAACATATGCAAAAGTCCTGATTTTTATGTACTTTAAAATCCAAAGTTGTAAAATTGAATTGTTTCCTCTTCAGTTAACCTCTGATTTAGAATGCAAAAAAATAATAATTCATCTTTATCATAAAATTATTTGAAATAAGCTCAAGTTTTATTGCACAGAACAAAAATGTTAATATAAATATGGAGATCAGGTATATTATCAAGTAACATAGAGGGAGGAAATTAAGATTTTGTAGGTAGTCGAAAGATTGCCACCAGCCGGGGGGGGGACAACTACAAAATGATAAGTAGAATAATATCCAACTGACAACACCGCATTAGTTTCCCAACGAAATAAAAAATATTGCGCAAATTTAAAACATTTATTTTTGATGCTTTATTCATTTCCCAACAAATTAAAAATTCTGCTAACGTAATGCTATGTTTGCTTCTTTGACAATCTTCCTAGTTCTTTCAGTGTTCCATAATATTAAAATGACATCACCAGAAACTAATGCTTTTTAAAAACTTATGTCTCTAAATATAAGAACTAGCAAATTATTTTTTTCGAATATATTCTATAAGACACATGATATCTTCAGAGAAGTTTGAAAATACACATGAAATTGCTTTATAATTAAAAATTATTGCTAGTATATTATCTGAACACATACACGATTCAAATATTTATTCAAAATTTCCTAAAATTTGATTGCAAGAAAAAAGTTAACGCTATTATAAATTACTAATTACAACTTTTGGAATCACGAATGGCACACAAAAATAAAATATATAAAAAAGAAATATTGAAACCTTCCAGTCAGCAGATAGCTTGCATGATGTGAACACTACCACAATATTCTATATATTAGCACAGTGTTTACACAATTAAAAAAATGGGTAACGAAAAGTGAATGCTATTTCATAAATTTTGTACAAAAATAAATCTGAACATAATTCATTACTGCATCCTTGAAAAATATATCAATAAAATAACATACCGATCGATTTTCTGTTTCTCTCGCTTCTTCCTCTTGTTCTTGAGCAACTGCTGCTTGTTGTTCTTGCTCTTGATTCTCTTCTTCATTCTCTTCTTCTACCGCTGGTGCTTGTTGTTGCTGATCTTCTTCTAATTCTTCCTCAATCTCGTCTTGTAAAATTGCTGCTTGTTGTAAAATGCCTTCGTGCTCTTCTTGGGCCACTGCTGCTTGTTGCTGTTGCTGCAACAAAATGTCTTGCTCCATCTGTAATAAAATTTCTATATCAATATCATCCTCTTGAATATCTTCATCAATGTCTTCCTCATCAATGTCTTCCTCATTCTCTTCTACTTCTTCATTTATTTCTTCCATTTCTTCATCTTCATTTTCTTCATCTATTTCTTCGACTTCTTCCTCTTCTTCTTCATTTATTTCTTCCATTTCTTCATCTATTTCTTCGACTTCTTCCTCTTCTTCTTCTTCCTCTACCACTTCTTGGTCTTGAATTCCAATGATCTGCTGATTTTCTCTTTCTTGAATTTGGTCACTTTCCACATTTTCATCATCATTGCCTTCTTCACTGTGTAAATTGCAAAAGATTAATTAAATATATCCTGATTATTCATAATTAAATGTAATTAGTTTTGAATCAAATGCCTCATATTGAGAATAGAACAATTATAACTTTACCAAAATGGTTTCATTTTATAAATAATAAACAAATTACCTTGTTTTTTATTAGCATAAAATAACGTTTAAAAGATGTATTTTTGATTATTAGCGAGAAAAGTTAAAATTATTTCCATTATTACCATTTATTAGCAAGAAAAATTAAAATTATTCATTCAAAAAATATAATACAATGATAAATTAACTTGGGATTTCAAATTGAATTCTTTCGGGATAACTAAATAATTTCATGTGAAATACATATTAAAAACATAATATGATTGGGGAATAACTGTTATTATACTTATAAAACATATTGACCTGTAAATGAAGGAAGTTTTTTAGGATTCTAAAAATGTCAAAATACCAATTTTAATTCACTGACAAACAAAATATGAATTTAAAAAAAACTCTTCACAGATAAGAATAAAATACTACATAGACTAAGAATCAGTATAAACAACGTATAAACGACAAAAATCACTATTTATAATTCGACAAGTTTTCTTTCATCTCATTAAAATGTAAAAAGTACAGTGCATGCTTTTATTAAATAATATTACTTACGTGGAATCATTTTCATCAACATCTGAAAATAAAGAAAAAATGAATTAGAAATCGAAATTTCTACCAACAATTCTATATACACTTATACTGAAAAAGTCTTATTTTAGGAAGTAGAAAATTAGGAAAAATTTACATTTTAAACCGTTTAATAAATATAGTCAAAATAAAATAATTCATAAATCAACATGTTTTATTACTAAGAAAAACAAAATAATTAGGCTTCACAAGATCATCCCAACATGCACTGAAATAAAATTTAGAATAGCATTAAAATACCTAATTTTTTTGGTTGTTATAAATTTGGGAATTGGCAAGAAATGAAATTAGGAGAAAAGTGAATTGTCTATCTTACACCCACATAAAAAAAATTTAAAATCATAAAGAATTTTAAATGTTCAGTTTTCAATTTTAATTTTCTCTCTATGCTTATTACTGCAGTAGCTATTAATAACTCGACTTACTAAGAGTAATGAGCATTTATTTTGTAAAACAGTCCATAACTTCCTGTTGAACATTTCTTTCAGTGTATTAAAAAAAAAGTGAAATTATTTCAATACTCAATTTTTAGAACTTGGACATTATCCAAAACCTCTATCTATCATCATTTATTTTCTTTCTTTACGGTAACACATTTTAAAAGTTAAGCCCCATATGAAGAATGTGGTTAGTTAGCGAAGAACTACTGACAAGAAAACATAACACTAATTAAGGTATATTGAAGAAAATATTTCACCCTTTACAACAGGTTTAAGGAAGTTTAAAAACATTCGCACGGACTTTTATCTTCTCTCATCAAATAATATTTGGAAAGTGTGATTTATGGAAGAATTCAGAGATTACGGACAACAGTGCACTTACTATACTCTATTCTGTAATATTTTTTATAATTCTTCCATTCAGATCCATTAAGTACAAAATGCATGTCAATATTGTTATGACATCTTCACACTATTGTACAGCATTCAAAATATTGCTAAACATTATGAGAAAGTTGTACAATATCTATGGCTAAAAAAGGAGCCAATATCTAGATTTTAATGCTTTGAGAGTCAAGACTTTCCATCTACTGCATAAATTTTATTTTACATTTTAGCGATTAAGAAATCATGGTTTAACATTATTGTATCATAATTCATGGTTTAGCATTATTTGTAGTTAGAATACTGAAAAAAATTATAGGATAAAACCTAATTTTTTTTTATCTTTTTAGTTGACTTATTCGCCATTAAAATTTATCTAATGACAAGTTTTGTCAAGTGCCTTCTTTGATGTTTAATATCTATAAAAAAATTTTCAAAATCCCAGTCTGTTTTTTTTTTTATTTCGCATTTTAGGATCAATGAATATTTTGATTGATATAGGTTAAGCACTGAAATGGGATAATTTGTCAGGATTGTGTATAGTCATTTTTTCAATATGTTTCACCAATTTTATGTCATTTGAAATATAGGTTTTTTCATTGAGTATATTTTGACCAGCATAGAGAGTTAGGCTTCAAATGCTCGAGTTTTCTTTATATCAGACTATTTAAGTATCGTTTGAGGTAAAGGAATAGTTTTAATTATCGTTTGGTGAGAAAGACAATAAAATGGAATGGTGAAGGTGCTTATAGGACCAATAGGATATGAATAACCCGAGCAGCTGTTTAGAGGTTTGATTGTTAATAAAATGGCAATCGATTATTCCATTTCTTTTGAGGTGAAATTTCATAAGGCAATAGAAGTGTCATTCCCTAAGCATTATCTGGTCTTTCTAAGCCACTAGATACCTTCTGGCTGAGCAGGCTGATTAAATTGTCAAGTCCGCAACTCGTTTCTTAGAAATACCCGCACCTCCATGCGATTGGAAGAAGCAGGTAAAACTCTGTCTTTAAATTAGCTGGAAAGCACATTGGGATTTGGAAACTCTAAACAAACTTCATACTTGCAAGCCTGTTATAGAAAACTGGACTTCTTTAAATTGTCGAAAACGTGATACAATTTTAAGTCGTCTGAGAATCGATCACACTAGGTTCACACATAGGCATCTTTTATTTAACGATCAATTGCCAAAATGTCCACATTGTGACTGTGGAGTAACAGTTTATCATGTCCTTTTAGAATTTCCATAGTTTAATGCTCAGCGGTTGTTTTACTTCAAACCAGCTGCAGTGCCTTTGCCTGTGTTGATTGGCAAGTATCCACATGAGAACCTTTTTGTCTTTTTAAAGTCTATTGGTTTTGATTCCTTAATTTGAACTCACTGTTATGACTTAGTTTTTTCTTGTTTTTTATAGTTTTACTAACGGGGTTTTTTGCCACTTTTAAAGAAACAAATTTTGTTGGACTTTGAATTAGAGAAAAAATAGTTTGGCGCAGAATAACCGTCCTATTGGTTCTTGTGCCAAAAAACTTCAAAAAAACTAAACCACTTGAGAAATATACTAACAGAACTATTTTGGAAGGTAAAAAAAAATCGCGTATTTACTTTATTGCTACTTATTTTTAAAATGTCCTTTTTATCCCATTTTATGACATTTATGCACTTTAAAGAAGTGGAAACTATCCGTGAATTTTATTAATTTTCCCACGTTTCATTTTTGGCCAGTTTTAACGTGTTTGCAGGGAAATAACATGAAAAAATATTATATTTTCCTGCCATTCTAGAGCGAATGTTAGTCAATCTTTTTTAATGGGAGCGTAACAGCAGCTAGTGATGATGCAGCATTAGATATAGCAAATCTGAAATGGAGGCAGATTTAAGTATGAAATTCTTAATATTCTTAGCAAAAAAGTAATTATTCTAAACTACAAACGCTTAGCTATTCTAAATAGTGAAAAAATTTTAAAAATATAAGAAAAGTATAGAAGCGAAAAATTAGTATGATTATATCCCAAATTTTAAGGAATACGTGTGATTTATCATGTGAGTAGATCCAATTATAGAACAAAAAGGATCTTAAGAAAGTAGACATGAGCAAATTGAGCTAAATTATTTACAAATAATTACAATATTCATTTCAGACAGACATTTTTAATTCGGTAAGAAATTAAAATATTGAGCAATTACATCTAAATTATTAAAGAAAGGTTGTGTTTAACACTAGCATTACGACGTATTCTGTATACCTATAATACCGATTTCACTGCTTATACCAATTACAAGTGGGGAGGGGAAATACTTTTAGCTAACAGTAAGTAGCTATAAGTTTATAAATGAATAATCTATTTGTTTAATGAGTAAACAAAAGGTAATCAAACATTTGCTTATCCACTTGGCATTATATACAGATTTTTTTTTTTACAATTTTTATAAATGTCCAAAGTTTTTTTATTCTTGCGTGGAGTTCTGCTCTTCTTTACGTCAACAGATAGGGGTTGTATAAGTATCAAGTATAACGAATGAGTTAGAACGTATAAAATACTTTCCGTTTTGAACGATTCATTGTGCCAACAGCTTATTTCTGCAGTCCTCATTCGTTTTTCTAAATTAAGCGAAGTGAAAATGATCAGTTCTTAAATTTCTTCCAGTGTTGTGGCAAGATCAATTAAACATACTTATCAAAAAAAAAGTGCATGATTTCATAATCATTTGCCAGCTGGTCTTGTTTCATTTTTTCCCAAATAGGAATATCCATTCAAAAAATATTTTCAATTCAGTAGTAAACGAAAATTTCATTCCGAATTTATATGACTTTTTAGCCATGTACTGAATAAATTCGAGTTTTCCTGTGGGAACAACTGTTAATCCACTGTTAAATTTTTCCTTGGCCATAATCCTAGCTAAAACTTTCAGATCCTAGGATTTTGACCATAAGATCAAAGCACTTAGTCCTTTTATAGTACACGAATTTTTAACAGCGAAATGAAAACATCTAACTCATCGAGGGACAAACACGAATTTGGATTTTGTTATTCCATACGGATTTCTTCACCGTATTGTTGAATGTAATGCAAGATGGTTTTTGTTGATATAAACAATCTCCAAACACTCTTAAGCTAACATCAATTATTTTTTCTCTTGGCATACGAAATCGGTCTAATATTTCTTGAAAGATGTTTTGCTGCAGAAGTCTCCCTGAATTGATTGGCGAAATATTTCCTATTTTTCAAACAGAACCATCATGTCCTGTTTCTTTTTCTTCTTCATTTTCCACGCTTTTAAAATGTTTCCTCCATTCTCGAGTTTGATTTAATGATAAATTTCTAAAATTTAAATATCATTGCTGATTCCCCTTCTAGAAATAATATAAAATATAAATAATATTCATTTTAAATATTATTTATATTTAATAATGCCTTTATATATATTGAATTATAATTTAATTTCGATGTAAAATTTTGTACTAACCGATAACAATGATATATATACACTGAAGTGACAAAAGTCATGGGATGACTGTTAATATCGTGTCGGTCCTCCTTTTGCCCGGCGAAGTGCAACAACTCGACGTGTCATGGAGTCCACAAGTCGTTGGAAGTCCTCTGCAGGAATATTGAGCCATGCAGTCTGTATAGACGTCCATAATTGTGAAAGTGTGGATGGTGCAGGAGTTTGGGCACGAACGGACCTTTCGATGATGTCCCATAAATGCTCGATGGGATTCATATCAGGCGATCTAGGTGGCCAGATCATGCGCTGGAATTGTCCAGAATGTTCTTCAAACCAATCGCGAACAGTTCTGGCCCGGTGACATGGCGCATTGTCATCCATACAAATCCCATCGTTGTGTGGGTACGTGAAGTCCATGAATGGCTGCAAGTGATCTGCAAGCAGCTGAATATAACCATTTCCAGTCAATGATCGGTTCAGTTGCACCAGAGGACCGAGTCCATGCCATGTAAAAACAGCCCACACCATTATGCAGCCACCACCAGCTTGAACAGTGCCTAGCTGACAGTTTGGATCCATGGCTTCGTGGTGTCTGCGCCACACTCGAACTCTACCATCAGCTCGTAACAACTGAAATCGTGACTCATCTGACCACGCCACGGTTTTCCACTGGCCTAGGGACCAGTCGATATGCTCAAGAGCCCAGGAGAGTCGCTGCAGGCGATGTCGTGCTATCAGTAAAGGCACTCGAGTCGGTCTTCTGCTGTCATAGCCCAAGGAAGACAAACTTCGCCGCACAGTCCTATCGGATACGTCCTTCGTACGTCCCACACTAATTCCTGCAGTTATTTGACGAAGTTTTGCGTGTCTATTAACATTGACCATTCTACACAGACGTCGGCGGTCTCGGTCGTTAAGTGCAGGTGGTCGCCCACTGCGCTGTCCATGATGGGATGGGATGCCTGAAATCTCATACTCTCGGCAAACTCTTGATACTGTGGATCTCGGAATGTTGAATTCACTAAGGATATCCGCAATGGAATGACCCATGCGTCTAGCTCCAACTAACACTCCACGTTCAAAGTCTGTTAATTCTCTGCTTGCCACCATAAATCACGAAAAACCTGTTCACATGAACAACTTTAACATAAATTAAAGCTCTAAAAAACGAACTTCGCGTTTATACTTTTTCGCTGCGATACTACTGCCATCTGTATATTTGCATATTGCTATCCCATGACTTTTGTCACTTCAGTGTATGTATGTATATATATATATATATATATATATATATATATATATATATATATATTGTAAACAGACCGCATATCAAATGGCTCAGATTCGCTTGTTGTATTTGAAACGATCTAATCTTCTTGGGATAAATCGGATGTACTTTCAATATAAAATTCATCAGGCACAATTTCTAAACTGGAATTATCATCATAAAGACTTTCAGCATCTCTACATCATTAGATATTTTCTACCAACAATTCTATTTGACATGATACACAGGTTAGAAGAATGAAATTATTCAAACTGAATTGAAGTAAGATGCATTTGTATCAGTTAAGAGAAAAAATGAATAAAACGAAGAAAATGCACAGTCAGACGGTGCAACAAATCAATTTTTTTATAAAGCAATCAAAAATGCTTTTATAAAATACATACACATAGGAATAATTATTATTTAATCACACATTGTTATAAGTTAGTCATTTTTAATGCATTTATGACAAATTATTACACTATCTTAAAATTAATAAGCTTTACATGATAATATATATACATATATATTATTTGATTCAGAGTTTAAAGGAGAATTCCCTATATTATGTAAAGATAAAATGAGCATTACCTGGATTTTCATACCAAATATCTGTTAATTCCTGAATACTTGCAGGTTGTTGTAAATCGAGGTCTGTGTTTAAAAAACCTAAATATAAAGATGTTTCTACATCTTCTCCTTGCGAAAGCAAGTGCTTAACTTGAATACTCAAGTTTCTTTTGAGAAACTCAGCAACAACAGAACCTAAAATGATTCAAACAATGCTTTCAGTAATTTTTTATAAATTATCACATCTCTAAATATTGAATAATAGACAATATTGTTGCACAAGCGTCTTTCTTTATGAAATTAATATTGTGTTCATGGAAGCTACACTGAGAAGCCACAAAAAATCGTATAACAGGTCATATGTAAATAATGGAAGTATTCAAACTATCAGCGAAACACGATGTGGTCGACAGTGCGTATATAAGACAAAAATTGTCTGAGGAGGCTTATTAAATTGATTCTTGCTGTGGCAATGGGGGGTCATCAATATTTAAGCGATTTTTAACGAAGACTAATCGACGGCATATGAAAGAGGGAGCAGAGAGGAGCTGGATGAAATTCAATATTAAATATATGTATATGAATTACGAAACAAATTAAAACGAGACAAAAAGTGAAAAAGGTTGGTTTCTTCATAAGAACTAATAAACAGATTACCAGTTTCTTTCGTTAACTTTAAAACGCAATAACTTTTTATGTCAAAAAGGAACACACACACACACATACATACATA
>JAOUZG010012691.1:1422051-1458344 GCA_026289955.1 Argiope argentata | reverse complement strand
TATATATATATATATATATATATATAAAATAAATTAGCAATAAGAATTAAGTTCAAAGTAAAATTCAAATAGGAAAAAAGACAATGAATTCGGTCTGAAGACTTTTTAAAGGGGCACACTCAGGCAGGAATTTTTTCTGTGAGTGGTCTGACATTTCGACATAAAAAATTCACATCTCGTGACCCGAAAATCTCAGAAAAATGAGGTTTTAGAGATAAATTAGTATCACAGAAATGCAAGAACAAATTGAAATCTAAATAGATTACACAAAATGTTTAACTCAGACAAAAGACCGTAAAATCTAAAACTAAATCATCAAAATATACCAGTATGAAAAGCAAACGAAAAAAACAGACAAAATAATTTTAAAAAGGTTTTTTGAATCTAAATAGAAATGAAAAGAAATGCTCAAAAAAAATCACAGTAATTAGAAAAAAGAAATTCAAACGCGTACCAAAATTAAGAACTCCAAAAGGTTTGAAGTCATATACTTGGTCAGAATATATCGTCATAATGAGTACTTAAAGAGCCATCTACTAACTTAAGGTTAAGGTTCAATGTGAATAAACTGGAAGGTTTGTTTAAGTTTTGAAAATTAGTTAAACCCTCTCTTATTAAAGTTTCTATATTGCAATACTTTTTTGGAAAGTCGTTATTGGCTAAGCTTTTTAATAAGATTGTTTCTTGCTACCGTGTATGAAATTTTGTTATAACAATTTTTTTTAAATTCTGTTAAATTGTGAAAATTTTAAATTTTGGAAAATTTTAGGGTTTAAATTAGATTGGTAATTGCTAATTTTAATTAGTTTTAAGTTATAATAATCTCTTTTGTCCTAAATACCTATTAAAGTTAATCCCTTTGAAATTTCTATATTTAAATGCAAATAGTTGATTTAAATGCAAATAGCAAATAGTTTTTGAGTTTTTTACAATTTTTATATATCCACAGTTTTATCTAAGAAAAGTATCTTCTTTGATAAACTATTAAAACAATTTTTCAAGATAGTTTACAGAGTCAAAACTTTTAAAATGTTATCAGTTAAAATTTTTCAAACATTTATTTAATTTATTTTGCTATTTTTTTTATCTACATCAAGGTATAGATGCTAATAACCAAGTATTAAAAGTTAAATATTAATTGTTACTAATATTAATAAATATCCAAGCATTAATAACTAAACTTCCCAGATATAAATAATTTTAAAAAAATGTTTTTATTGTTTCTTTTATGAACTTGAAAGAGATTATTTCATTCCGTTCATTATAGAATTTTAAAAAGTAGTTGCATTATAAAAAATCGAACACATAATTTCATGCTATTACACAATATAAATCTGAAAAGAGAAACAATATAACAGTATACTTTATTATATTCTTCAAAATTTAGGCTTCTTTAAAACACAAAATTCAATCGCATCTGTTTATTTTGAGCGAAGAAAAATAATTGGAGGTAGAGATTAGAGTAAAAAACCTAAATTTGCATTTTAAAAATAGTTTAATTGTAAATGCGAAATATATTTAATTTATTAATTATATATTGATAGCAATTTTTCAAATATATTCCTTCTGAGTTTCTAATGCTTCAGTGCGATGTTGAATCACAAGAGAGCATAAAACCGCATTCTGAATAAAAATTCAATGGAACTTTAAAACAAAATTTCGTTCAAATAAGCTTTATCCAAGAAATACTATTGAAACTAAATACAAATTAAATCTAAATACACATAGACGCTTATGGGACACACAATTTGAGAAAAAAATTTGTTCCTGTTTTATTCAACGGGATCTTTTTCCTCTCTTACTCCGTGACCATTCAAAACGCCCTTTGCCCTGAAGAGCTCGTCGAGCCCTCAGTTCCTTTGACATTCTTAAATGGTCGTAAAACATCCATTGTGTTGACTCCCCTCCGATCCATCAAGATGTCCAAACTTGTTGGGGGAAAGAAAGACGTTAAAATGCGTCGGCAACACTTGGAGAACCGACATCCTCATACGTTATTTTCCGTGCACAGCGAAAGAGCGTCGTTTCTTAGCATACGTTAAAATACGTGCAGCGCCCTTGCCGTGACGTCTTGCGGCTACGCAGAAATACGTGTATAACCCTTAGAGGGTTAAAGTTAATCCCTTTGAAATTTCTATATTTATATGCAAATAGTTGGCTTTAGCTTTAAGTTGATTATTGTTTGTTTCAGTTAAAATTAGATTTTTCGGGTAACAATTAATAACTGTATTAGTATTATCCAAGTTTAACAAAAGTCAGTCATTTATATATCTATAACCGTTTATTAAACTGTCTTTAATTAATTTTTCCCTTAATAATGTAGAAAAATATTGACCAAAGCACTTGAAAAAGCTGTACCAATTGGAATTCCCTTTAATTGTTTATAAAAATTAATTCCATTAAAAACGGAGTTTTCTTTAATATTAAAGTTAAGTAATTCTATCCAATTATTTTTTTGTGTTGATTTCTCTATTTAAATAATCATCATATATTAAAGCACAAGCATCTAATAACTTTTCATGTGATAAAGTAGTGTTTAAATTTTCAAAATCATAAGTATTATACTTATGAATATTGTTATCGTTTAGAAAGTCCAAAATAACCTTGTTACTATTAATTATAAAATTTTCGTCATCTTTAACTTTATTTAGAACTATCTGCCCCGAGGGACTTCGTACTGTCTAAAATTATTAGCGTGTCGTAGTCCAATAGAAGAAGAGAAAAAAAAAATAAAGGTGTTTCACAATAATCACTTCAGTTATTGAGTTGTTTCTTTGTCACGGTTACAATCTGCTCCCTTAATTTGATTTAAGTTTTTAATAAAATAGTTATAGTTACAGATTCGTTTTTTTTAAGTTGCTGAGTAATTAAAAGTAATAGAAACCTCTGCATTATCTTTTAAATGAGAAAATGCTTTATTGTTGTTTACAATATCGAAATCTTTATTTCAATTTCGTTCTAACGATGTCTCTTGCTTGCTCACATATTAGAGGTTGAGTCAAAATCTACTTTAGATGAATGAAAACAGATTTTTAAATAACATACCACGAACACCTGGACACCGATAGATGAGAGCACAGATATTAGACTTTTAAACTGTCTACCAAGCCTCCAAATGTATTTATTATTTTACTTCGCGAGAGAAATAGTTTAACTGTAACTGTGTTTGTTTATTAGAATTAGTTGTTTACATTTTACCGGGGGTGTTTAAACCACGCTAAGAGGTATTTTTGATTTGTAAACAAAGACTTGTCTGCTTTTTATAATTTTTTGGCGGGGTTGTTGGTAGTGTTTTGATATATTCACCGTTGTTTACATTTTCCCGCGTTTGCTTAAACCACGCTACGTCGTGTTTTTTGGTTATTTTCTGCTTTTTTTCTTGGGGAAGGGAGGATACAGTGTATTGATATTTTCACCGTTGTTTTCTACTTTTTGTGTGCCCTGTTTTAATTATTTTATGCCAGTTAATAATAAGAACTGCCATGCCACGATCAAATAGAATTTTTTTTAAAAAAAATTGAACTAATGTCTCAAACAATAAAAAAAAATCAGAAATGCTCCTGCTAATGTCGATAACATTGAGTCTAATATTAAACTGATTTCTGCGATAGTAAAGATAATTTTCAAACTGAAAAACAGTTTTAGATTGATTAAAGGTATTAATGTAATTATAGACAGGAACGCTCTTGCAAACTTATTTAATAAGGCTGTTAATTGCACTAGTGGATAGGAATTGCAGATGATAAATTAAATAATTCATGTTTGGCAGTTTCTTTCCTTTCAGGTGCTTTGCATGTGATTATACTCATAAATTAAATTCTTTTAAATTTCCTGAAAGAACACAGATTGCCCCTGTCAATACCAGATATGTATATGCCATGCTTTATTTTGGTAAATGACGGAAATGATGCAAAGTTGAAAATCCTACCAAAAGGTACTTAAGTATTAGATCGTTGATGGCAACATTCGCCAATGGTTTAGTAACTCATTGGCAGTAAACCGTCAATGCCAACAAAATGGTGGATGACAGGTAAGGTTTGACCAATTGTGAAAATAATGGTAGTTTAGCAAGGTATTGCCGATATCTTCAAATTTGTCAGTAAAGATTGATGGTCCAATGCGTAAGTACCTACAAAACTTGGCGGGTTTTCTCAGCAATGGAAGGAAAAGAAAAAGAGATGAAAACAAGGATAAAAATGTAAAAGCAGATAGTTTGGGGACAGGCGCGTTTCGATGAGGTAAGAATTTTCCTTTTAAATTCCTTATTTCTTGAAGATGCTTTTAAAATTGTATGTACCTTTATCTCGAAGGGCTTATTAAATGCATACTTAAAAATTTCTCCATTAATTATATACCTATAACTGTGAATGCTGAATTGAAATTTCCAAAAATATTTATTAGTAATCTTGATTTCATATTAGGAAAAAATTGAATTTAATGAAAAATATTTGGTAACAATCAGTTAAACTCTTTAAAAAAAATTACCAATTTATATTTTTGTATATTTTATTTGTGAGGAGAAAAATGTCTACTTAACATAGAAAAATTTGTAACTTGAATCTGTAAAATTTCTAACTTTTAGAAAAAAGCACATGAAATTATACGATCTACTGCTTTCGTTTCTAGTGATAAAATTTTAAGGAAAGGAAATTCCTTTTTCTCAGCAATTAAAGTGAAGAACTAATAAAATAATGTCGAAAGAGAAATGGAAATATATATATATAGTTTGAAGACTACTGTGTTGGACTATTTTGATTACACATCATTAATACCTTTAAACTGCTTTTTTTTCAAAATAGTATTTTTAGAACTCGCATACCTTTTTTTCCAAATTTACTTGAGACATGTTCTTGAAATTTTATTTCCGTATTTCATGCATATAAAGGAATATAATGATATAACAATTTTCTGATATTCTTGAAATATTTCTTAATAAAGTTTATCTTCAGTTAAAGAATGTCGTTTTCAAAAATTACAGGGACAATTAATAAATTTTAAAAAAAAGCAATATGTTGTTAACATTTCACAAAAGTAAAGAGAAAAGGTTTAATTTAAACTATGAAACTTGTATTTTTAATTACTACTCTGAAAAAGGTACGTTGTTGTTTTTACTTATAGCACTTGCTATGGACGAGCCCGGCTGATACATCAGCAGATTTTAAGCCGGAAATATACATCTCTTGTTTCACAAGTAGCGCCATCTAGGGCCAAGAGTACGACTTAGCTGCACACACGTCACAACCCTTTTTAGGGGGTTACAACATTCATGCAAATTCAAACTGAAAAAGGTACAGAAAGTTGTGTAATTTAACATTTCTGGTATAGGGGGTACCGACTTGCTGTAAATGAATAAAAAGAAATAATCCATACCTCCATGACCATCAAATACACCAAAGAAGCTAAGTTCTCCTAGAAATGCCGGATTGCATTCATATCGGTCCTGAAACAACAGAAAAATATAAATAAATTCAATTCTCTTCGAAAACTAAACATGCTTACATTCTTTTTCATTGGAAGGAATGGCTACAAAAAAATCAATTCTTTCAATAACCAAAAACTGAGCAAACATAGAATAATCAAACACAAGAAAAAACCAAAATTTAACAATACAGAATCAAAGATATTTTTTCTACATAATCTACTTAGAATCTACTCACAAATACCAGTCAAGTTGAATGGAATAGACGCATTTTGAATCTGTATTTCGACAGTGATGTGGAAAATAAAGTTTTTGAATATAAGTTGACAAAAAAACTTTATCACATTTAAATCAATATAAAATCAAAAATTAAAAGAGGTATTTTAAAAAAGCAATATTATACCCATTATTGAAAATATTTCATTACATTTTAAGCTATCCTACTTTATTAAAAGGATTTTGTAAGTCTCAATTAATGCAACATTAAATTTTTAATATGTTTTACAGATAAAAATATTAAAAAATAAATTATCAAAAGGAGATTGACTTCTCATATTTTAATCAAAATATTCATATTTAATAAAGTGCATTCTAAAATTGATTGATACTGTTCTTAGAGATTGTATATAGCTGCTTCACTAGGTGAAAATATTTGCACTATCATTAAATAATAATTGATTCTAAAGTTTCATTTATCAATTATTCAACAAAATGCCTTAATATGTATTCTATAAGCATATTTCTTTGCAATATTATGCATTGATCCTATAATAAATACATGTTATTAATTTTTTTAAAATTAAACCTCTCATTAAAATTTTGAATATATATATATATTGTGAGCCTGTAATACCCGAGAAACAAATTCAGGCTTCTAATTCTAGTAGATTGGGCTGTAATTCACTTTTTCAAATGGGGCAAATCAATATAGAGACAAATTTCATGGAGAAACAAAAAAGAAAAAAAATGTAAACAAGATATAAAAGGAGAAAAAGTTAAAGCCTCTAAAAATACGTAATAGCTTCTTTAGCTTTGAAAGTTCACTTTTTTTTAAATTTGAAATACTACAGTAAGCAGATTTTTTTAAAAATAAAACTTAACTTTAACTAACTTACATTTTATGTATTAGAAACTTTAAAACCGTTTGGTTAAAGAAACCATTATCATTCAAAATTTATAGCTTGGAGCCAGAGTTTGTTTTCCACAATCATAGTAACTAATCTTAAAATTAAATAGCATATAGTGAATCTATAGAATATAAGTAAATATATTAATTACAACTCAATATACTATGGGGAAACTAAGTCATTTAGGTATAATTCAAAAATGAAATATTAATAAGAAACACTAATGAATCTGTAATTTTATCAAGAGTGTTCACTTCAATGAGCATAAAAGTAATTGAATACCTTATGTGTTTATACAGCAACTTGTCTCATATTTGATATATCGATATATTTTATGTAACAAATCAGTTTTGATTTATTCTTATTATCCAATAATCAGAGACAATCTGTTTATTTTTCTTTAAAATTCTGTAAAATGGCATAGCTAAAATAAGTTCTTAAATATTCCAATATGTGCTGGACGTCATTTTTATGCAGAGGGTACCGAAAATAAATCATTAAGAATTATCCTAACATGAGTTTGCACTCATGAATGCACTGGCCATTGCATGCCCTATTTCATGCATGAAAGAAACTCAGACAACATCATTGGTTCGTATCACCACACACTCTGCCAAGGGAGAATGACCTCATTATATTCGAACTTCGAAATAGTTTGAGTTCATATTGTTAATAGTGTTGGCACTTTGTAATTTCTAAAGAACAAATTGGTTATTGTGCTTTAATGTATGATATCTATCTATCAATATATGTTTATATACATTTTGTAAGTATTATTTTTCAACCTAATGGAACTGTCAGAGCATATTCTTATGAATATAACAGCCAAGAAATTGGCTTCAAATTTCGAAAATGAAATTCTCGAAAGCATTGAAATAGTTTCCATTAGATGCAGTTTAAAATCCATGGAAAATATTGATGAATAGGTGAAAGAATTTGTGAATCCTATGATTACTAAATGAAACAGTAGAAATTCATGTCCTTCAGGGAAAAGATTTGTTTGCTGATAAGTTGAGTTATAAAATTTATTTTTGCTTAAAATATTAACAAACATAAATTTCACACCTCATGCTCGACTCATAATGTTCTTTCTGTTGGCTTTATTGAAGAAATTTTTTTTTATTCCATCATAACTCATTCAACAATGTTCCTTTTACCGAGAATAAAAAATCAATTTCAATATATACTGAGTGGGATTGCCTCTATTATAGTGAAAATAAAACTTAACACTACGCTCATGAGAAAGGAAGGTGATTTTCTAAGATTAACGAAATTAATTGATGATTAAAAATTTTTAGTTTTCACAAATTAAGTTTATTAAATTTATATTAGCAATTAATTCATTTGTTTATGTTATTTTTACTGAATTATTTAAAGTAAATTAATCTGTATTATAAAAATGATTTGAGAATTGTTTATTATCTTTCCAAATTTCATTGTTTATTTTCCTTCAATTATCTTATTATAAAAATTTATTTCCAGAATTTGACAATGTAATCAAATTATCGCTACTAGTGTTTGAAATGTTAAATCATATATTTATCCCCTAAATTTATGTACGTTTAAAAATTTGTCATTTAAAAATTGCACAAGATAAAATTCTTACTAAATTCAGTATTTTGATTAAAATTATTTATTTAGACCAAACTTTTTCATAATGATAGGAAACTAGACTTTATATTTATTCTGATCTTATATTGACTTATTTTTTTATCAATAAATAATTTTAGGAATTTAATTTATAAATCCACTACTTGCATCAAATCACTTTCATTTATTTGATTGATGAGTATCAGTTTCAAAATTCAATTTTGATTCTTTTCAGAGGGGATTAGCTGGAATATTTACTATTATTCCATTTCATAAACACGGTCTTATGACTGTTGAGGTGGTAATGTATTTTCCTGCTGAAGACTGAAGAAAACAGTTCGAAAACTATTTTAATGATGGTACGGGACCTGCAAAAGCAGCTTGATACCTCAAAGAAATTCTAGAAAAAATTTCCAGCCAAGTGATCTTGCAAATAGTAGAATTAATCCTGTTCAAAGAACAATTGAATACTAGTAAGAAAAATGGAGACTTCTTTATCTCGAATGGGCCTGGGAGGATTGAAGTAAGTTGCTAATTCTGAATTTGACCTGGATGGGTCGTTATTTTATTGATTTACTGTATTTGTTTCTTTATTTCATTAGATGAGTAATGTTTAGTTTTTATATTTCATATCTCTGTTTAATCATGTATTAAGACATTTGTGATTTATACTCATTCATTAACATTTATGTTATAGTTTGAAATCCGAGGATAAACAAGACCAATAAAGTGCTTAGTGATTTCAGCAATTGATTTTAAAATTTGGATAGAATAAATACAATATAGGTTATGATTAATTATTTTATAAGCTGTATCGAACAATTTTATTTATGTAGATAAAAAAAGAAATCTTGAAAAGTTGATATTTTTAGAAAGATGATGCATGCATAATATGGTTCACTGACTTTTATATTGTATTAGTACAATTAGTAAATATTTTATTTCTTTTAATTCTCTAAATTGTAATTTGCATATCCATACTTTCACTTCCTGGACTTATCTTTCTTAGTATAAATTGCAAGTATAATTGCGTCAAATTTCTTTCTTGATACATCCAGTAAACAAAACCTCATAACAGCAGTTTCGATTTAATGTATTCATCAGCTGGCAAAGCATATACAAACTTTTCGATAGTATTTAACATTTCCAAAAGACACTTTTTTTTACAAAACAAAGCATCTTGAAGTTGCTTAAAAAGTTTTAAGATGCTATGCACCATGAAAAAATGTATGAACTAAAAATACTACAAATATCTTTGTTTTTAATAGAATCCCCAATGCTAGCGAAGAGAGAGGGGGGGATATTGCAGTCATTAACTAAACAATCTCATAATAAATTAAAAATATATATTTCATTAGCATAATGAACCTTAAACAAAGTAAAAGAATAACATTTTATTACATAGAAATAAATATTACATGAATTTATGCTTCTTCTTTCTATTAAGAATTATTTTTATTTCAAGAACACTTAAAATCGCTCCTGGTTTGAATACTCTTTCTTCGTCATTATGAAAATGCAATAATAAATCCATTCGGCATTAATAAATATGCAAATAAAAATGTGGGCTCTTTAAAGTGTCAAAACACAGTATATGAATTATTTTACTAGAATAATTATGCGGCTATGTACAAGAACTTGATTTTTTTTTCTGCAGGTTTAATTCATTCTACAATTGATATTCAGGGCCCTATTCGCATAAAACAAAATCGTTACGATATCACCATGACTTTGACAGGTATTTAGATCATCGAACAACATCGTTTAGATACCGTATAATATCTTTTAATAATAAGATAGTTTTCTTCCTTCCTCTAAACATTTTTTTATGGAAAATTAAACTATTTCAGGAATACAAACATTTCGACAGGTTATGAAGTCATTAATAATTTGCTTAACTAGTATAACTGAAATGACAATTTTGTACATACTTCTTGATTTTTTCGCCACCCTTGCATAGATGCAACGCCGAATTTGAGGCGGTGGTTCGATCCTTGCTGGGTATCCGTTGATGTTATAGGATTGTTTAGTAATTTTCCTTTGAACATACTTTATGATTTATTATAGCTCGAAATTGAATACTCAGTTACTTGACAGCTGATTTATATGGTTTTTGGCAACGAAGTCAAAGTTACAGTTTCCCAGAGTTTGTGGACATTGAAATTGCCGATATTTTATATGTAATTTTTCACAGCCTTGTATCAATTAAAGCGGAATAATTGGCATTTCAAGCTGATTAATCTTCTTAATGCTCTCTGTTATTTTTTCAACATCAAAAGACACTTTTCTGTATATAGTTGAAATATAAAAACACAAATTTCATTATTGTCACTTTTTATTCAAAATGTTGCTTGTCGTGTTTTGGCAACACATCGTACTGGACAAAATCAGATTTGCGTGTTGGAAAAAACTCAACTCTTGTTTCAAACGTTGTGTAGCCAGTTTCCATTATTACTGCTCAATTTCGTTCTTGATGCGCATCAACTACGAATAAAAATATGTCTTCATGTAAATAGTTTTATATATATGAGAGATTGTGTTGTGAATAAAGTCAGTGTTTTTCTAAACCGCGTCATCCAGACGGATACGTAAACCATGCACAACATATCTCTCCATATCTGAGGACCGTAGATTTTTAACTGCCATTTTGATAGCTTAAGGCTTTGCGATATCTTAAGGCAAATGGAAAACTTGGCAGGAAATTCTTTTAACCCGGCAGGACAGGCGCCGCGAAAAGTAACACGAGAACGGGCGTGGGGTGTCAGCACACCCCACACATATTAAATGATATAAACACGAAATTTTTTCTAAATTTTAATTGCTAAGGAAATTTATGATAATTACACTTTTTTGCGAGAAAAATGATAACTAATATGTTAAATTATCGTAATTTTCAAAATTATTAATGAATAAATTAAAAGCTCGCACCGTTTTTGTCTCAGTTCGAAAAACGAAAATTTTCCACCGGGGATGATTTTTTTTTACAATTTTTATTATAGTAAAAATTATACATTATTGTAAATTAAAATGCTGAAACTAATCAGTTTTCTTAATTATTTAGGTGTACATGGATCTGAAACTTTAGATTTTTGTAGTTATTACATACAGCTTCAATTTCCGAGTGTTCTCGACATATATATTTGTCGCACCTCACACACATGGTTTTTGATTTAATATCTTTGTTTCTTGGACATAAATAGCATCTTCCGTGACTCAGCTTTCTTTATATCTTTTTCGATAAAAAAGCTGGTTTGGTCGCAAAATTCCTCTGAATAATCGCATTCTTCTAATTCAAACTGGTGATCACTGAATATGTCATCATTATCTAAATCGTTTAATTCTTTAATTATATTCTTTTCATCAGACGAAATCTCCTCTGACATCTCCTAAAGTCTGTTTATTTCTTGCTTATACGTCAAACAAAGAAAAGACTGAACAGAATGACTGGAACAAGCCATGATTTCGCACTAAAAAATACTAACACGAGCGCGCGCACGGGGTGTCCGCACACCCCAAAATCCTTCTATAAGGCTAAAATGGAGTCTGAATTCGCCGTTTTCAGACTCTATGCATGGAAACTGACCTTCGAGGCAGGTACTGAGGGGCCAGACCACTTCGGATAATAGAGACAGACAGCAGATGAATATATTTGGGCGTGGGGTGTCGAAACACCCCGCGCCCGTCCTGCCGGGTTAAGGATGAAGTTATTAAATCTTTGTGGCTGGAAAGATTACCACAACAAGCCCAAGTTATTTTATAAATAAGCAATGATACTCTTGATAATATTGCAGAGAGAGTCTATGAAATTATCGCTCTTTACAGCGCGTTTGAAAAATGCCAGTAACGAAAGTTCGCGCATCGCTAACATTAACTTCTTTAGCTGACCGACATAAATTAGAAGAATGGCAAGCAGGTCTAGTTGCATTTAACAAAAAAAAAAAGACAAATTCTCTCGAAAAGTCACGCATCAAATCTAGAGAATATGGAAAACAACCTAGATCGAAATCCATGTCAAATCGATATGAATTTTGTTGATACCACTGTTCTGTACTTGTAAAATCATGCCTTTGGCACTGGGACATCTCCCCTTGGCGAACTCGGTAACCACTACAACCTGGCAACCATATAATACGAACAGAACAGTTTCTGAAACTGTCTCGCAAACACGTAATGAAATAAACGCATTTATACAGTCCATTCGCAATTATGATTCTATAACGCATACACCGAACATTTTGGTCCTAAGCGAACCGAAGGTCAACCAGATCTTATGGATTAATTCTTATCATTGAATTTGATAAATTCTTTACTCTAAATATGGCAGATATCACATCGCTTAATTGCAAGCGTGGCAGCATCAAAAGCCAGCTTACGAAATTGAACAATGTCCTGACTGAAGGACAAACCCAAATGGACATTTCCGAACTTCAAGCGCAACTGGATATGGTGCTAAATATCGAACGCAAACTCGAAGAATTGAAGGATGATTACTACAAAATCGTCAAAGAAGAAGATTTCCAGAAAATCGAAACCTCTCTATTCGAAGTGGATGATTTCATACAAAAATTAGAGGTAAGCCTTAAAACCTCTATTTATAAATTAAAAACCATAAAAACTGACTCTGTGCATAATCAAAGTCTTGATGATTCTAGTATCAATGATCAGCCTAAAAAGGCATTCATCAAACTTCCAAAAATTCCACTTCCGTTTTTCAGCGGAAAATTCGAAGAATGGAATTTATTCAAAACGCAATTTGATAGCCTAATAAGTGAAAATCCTGAACTTTCTGAAAATGAAAAACTGCATTATTTACGCGGTTCTCTTAAAGGAGAAGGTAAATGCATAGAAACTGCTGGTGATAACTTTACTTCTCTGTTTAAAGCTTTAGAGCAACGATATGAAAACAAAAGAATTATTGTTAACTGTCACATAAATAACATTCTAAAAATTCGTCCATTAATGCATGAATCTGGCAAAGATCTACGAAATATATTGGATATCATTTTAAAGAATCTTAGATCATTGAACATCTTAGATTTCACGAGAGATAAATTATCCAACGCTTTGTTATTAAATATTATTCTTGAAAAATTAGATCGCGACACCCGCAAACAATTTGAATTAACATTAAAAGACAACGAAGTGCCTGAATTCGATTATTTTCTAGAATTCTTAGAAAGGAGATGCCAAATTTTAAATAATATTCAAACTACCATTCCTACTAAATATAACCCTGAGAGATCGAAATCCTTTTTTGTCAAAGCAGATAAATCTCCTAAATTGTGTATCGCTTGTAAAGCACAAACACATGCATTGTATCATTGCAATGCATTTAAAGAAATGAAATTATCCGATAGGTTAGATTTAGTTTTAAAAAATCGGCTTTGTAAAAACTGTTTAAGTGAATTTCACCCTTTCTCTAAGTGTAACTCTAAAAGTTCTTGTTTCGTTTGTAAAAAGAAACTAGATCATCATACATTGCTTCATAAATATTCTACGCCGCCAATCGCGCCAAACACTTATAGTAATCCAGAGAGTGAAACCTGGCTCTCGTCATCCACGCACTGTCAGGGGAGGAACCCTCAAACTAATAATTCACAGTCAATTGAAACGCAGATGTTAGAAAACCCTCGTCTTTCCCTTTTCTGTGACGGTAATAAGAGTACTTTGATAAACACCGCCATAATATATGTCAGAGGTGCATGGGGGGAATTTAAACCCTTAAGAGGCGTTCTCGACTCTGCCAGTGAATCTTCGTTCCTTTCGTCTTCCGCGGCAGATTTATTGGGATTGAAAAAAGAAAGAATAAACATTCCGATATGCGGTTTAAATGATACATCATTAAATATCAAGAAAAAAGTAACCGCCTTTTTATCAAATGAAAGTAATGATTCGCATTGGGAAATAGATTTATTAATTGTTCCTAATATAACTAGTTTCACACCTTCTAAAAAATTAAATATTTCGAACTTAAACATTCCCAAGGAAGTTAAACTAGCGGATCCTTCATTTTTTATTCCTCAAAAAATAGATATTCTTTTGGGTGCAGAGTTATTTTTCTCATTATTGAAAACGGATAAAATAAAATTAGCAGACAATTTATTCTTACAATCTAGTTGTTTCGGCTATCTTGTTTCAGGGGTTATTTCAGGCAATATTCTTTACAATGCTCCTAAACATCGTTTTTTAACTAAAAACGTAGATAATCTTAATGAAACTCTTAAACGCTTTTGGGAAATTGTAGAAATAGAAACAACTGAAATTTGCGACAAAGAATTAAAATATTGTAACGAGCATTTCTCAAAAAACCATTATAGGAAACCGGATGGTAGATTTGTTGTAGAAATGCCATTCAAACCTGATTTTTCCGCAGAAATGTTTGGAAATTCTAGGGCAGTCGCGTCTAAAAGACTAGACCAGTTATGGACACGCTTAGAACGTGATCCCGCTATGCAAACGCTTTATTCAGAATTCCTCAGCGAGTATGAATTACTAAAACACATGAAAGAGGTAAAGGAAAATTCAAATATCGAAAATGGGTACTATCTCCCGCATCACGGTGTATTACGCCCATCAAGCAAAACTACTAAGCTTCGTGTGGTTTCCAACGCAAGTGCTAAAACGTCCAGACGACACTCATTAAATGACTTGTTGTGCAAGGGAGGAGTAATTCAGGAAGATCAATCTCAATTCTAATCAGATTTAGAAAACACATTTACGCATTAACTGCAGATATCAAGCAAATGTTTAGAAGGATTGAGATAAATCCTTTGCAAACTAAGCTTCTAAAAATTCTATGGAAGATCGATAAAAACGCACCAACCAAAGTGTATGAATTACACACGGTGACATATGGAACTTCTTCCGCACCATACTTAGCAACAAAAGTTTTGCAACAACTTGCTCTAGAGGAGAAAGATAACTTTCCATTGGCTTCAAAGGCAGTACTCCAGGATATTTACATGGATGATTGCCTCTCCGGTGCTTCAGAACTTAGAGAGTTTGAAAAACTCAAATCAGAACTGACACAGTTGCTTCAACGAGGAGGCATGACTTTGCATAAGTGGTGTTCCAACAAGGCTTCATCAACTGAACTTAAAGAATTTACGCTTGACCGCAATTCTGAAGAAATTACAGTCAAAACTTTAGGAATGTTCTGGAACAGTTTAAATGATTCCTTTACGTTTAAAGTCTGCTCCAATTCCAGCACAGATTGCAACTACACCAAACGAGAAGTGCTTTCACAAATAGCTCGCATCTATGATCCCCTCGGACTTTTGGGACCGGTCATAGCCAAAGCAAAGATTTTCATGCAACAGTTGTGGTTACTTAAATTGGACTGGGACGAGGCATTACCAACAGATATTTCCAGACAGTGGGACAACTTCCTTAAGATCTTATCAGAGAATATTGAATCCATTCGTGTTCCCAGATGCTTTTTTCAAGTTGTCTCTAAGTACGTTGTGATATTTGGATTTGCAGACGCCTCTTCTAATGCTTATGGTGCTGCAATTTACTTAAAAGTTGTGTCTAACGCCAATGAAGTAACTACCCAACTTCTTTGTAGTAAGTCAAGGGTAGCCACCACAATTCCCAGACTTGAACTTTGCTCTTGTCTACTTCTTTCAAAACTTACGCAGAAAGTCATATCTGCATTGAGGCTCCAAATAGACTCTGTTATATTAC
This sequence comes from Argiope argentata, assembly GCA_026289955.1. Lineage (NCBI taxonomy): Eukaryota > Metazoa > Arthropoda > Arachnida > Araneae > Araneidae > Argiope > Argiope argentata. The sequence goes on along the minus strand of JAOUZG010012691.1, from coordinate 1,442,522 downwards.
ATTCAGATTCAACTATAGCCCTCGCCTGGATAAAGACTCCTTCTAACTTGCTCAAGACATTTGTGAGCAACCGAGTGTCTCAAATTCAGGAACTATCGAAAGATTTCCAGTGGCAGCATATTCCATCAGAGCTTAACCCTGCTGACTTGCTTTCCAGAGGACTTGATGCTAAGGCCCTTGCAACCAGTGAACTGTGGTTTAAAGTACCAGACTTTTCAAAATTAAACCTACCTGCTTATCAAACTGTACAAATTTCTACTGGTTCAAACTTTATATGGATGAGCTCAAGCCTGTTACTAAATTAACTTTGACTTTAACTAATGACTCTAAATTTTTAGATGATTTACTTGCTATCACAAATGAATTTCATAAATTAATCAGAATTGTAGCATTTATTTTTAGGTTTGTTCGAAATTGCAGATTTCCTGAAAGGGAAAAAAAGATTTCTCAAACAATAGGAATATCTGAACGCTGAAAAGGTACTCTTTAAATTGGTACAGGTCAAACATTTTTCTACTGAAATCTCCGCTTTAGAAAAAGGAATGTCAATTCCATCTTCGAGTAAGTTAAAATTTTCTCAATCCCTTCATAGATCCATCTGATGGACTAATTAGGGTAGGAGGCAGACTTGTGCATTCTAATTTAAATTTTAATCAGAAACATCCAGTTGTTCTGCCAGTGGGAAATAAGCTAGTTACGCTTATTTTTCAGTATTACCATAAACGAGACATTCATGTAGGTCCTCAGGCCCTTCTAAATACTGTTCGCTTAAAATATTGGCCTATAGGAGGTAGAAATGCAGCACGCAAGGTCGTTCACGAGTGTGTTCGATGCTTTAGAAACAAGCCCGTTATCGCGAACCAAATTATGGGAGACCTTCCAGCAGAAAAAGTTACTCCTAGTTCAGCATTTTTAAATGTAGGGATCGATTTATGCGGTCCATTCGAAATAAAATTTAAGGGTCAAAGAAAGGGTAATCTACAGAAAATATATGTTGCTTTATTTGTATGCATGGCAACCAAGGCTGTACACATAGAATTTGTCACAGATCTAACTTCTGAAGCTCTAATCGCAACGCTAAAAAGATTTTTTGCGCGACGTGGGAAAAGCTCCATAATTTTTAGCGATAATGCTACTAATTTTATAGGTGCTTCCACAGAAATTAAAAAATTATACCAACTAATGGTAGGTAGCGAAGACATTTCGAATATGCTTCCCTCCGAAGGTATAAAGTGGAAATTTTTGCCGCCTAGGGCTCCCAATTTCGGCGGTCTTTGGGAAGCAGGCGTGAAATCCTTTAAATATCATTTTAAGAGAGTAGTAGGTCCTGCAAGACTAACACTCGAAGAGTTTTTAACAGTAATTACTCAGATTGAGGGCATCCTCAATTCGCGACCCCTCTCTCCCCTACCAACTGATACTGATGAAATACAAGTATTAACTCCAGGTCATTTCCTCATAGGAAAACCTATTAATTCTATCCCAGAACCTAACTTCATAGACAAAAGAGACAATCTTCTCAGTCGATGGTAACGAACTCAAAAGTTAGTTCAAACTATTTGGAGACATTTGCAAAATAATTATTTGAGCCATTTACAACAGCGCTCAAAGTGACTGCTTAAAAAACAAAATTTAACTCCAGGCATGCTAGTTCTAATAAAGGACATTCAACTTCCAACTTGCCAGTAGCCATTAGGTCGAATCATTAATGCAATTGCAGGCCCAGATGGCAATGTTAGAGTAGCAGAGATACGTACTGCAAAAGGAAATTTTAGAAGACCTATTTCTAAGATTTGCATTTTACCTATTGTAGATAATTTTGATTTAAATTGAAATGTTTATTTTTATTTTTTAATTATTATTCTAACTGTTTACATTGTGCAATTTATTATTGTCTTATTTGTTTTCTTTATACTTATGTGTCAAATTTGTGATGTAACTTTATGTACATTTTTTTATTGAAACATATGCATATTTCAACGCCGGGTGGGATGTTCCGTACTTGTAAAATCATGCCTTTGGCGCTGGGACATCTCCCCTTGGCGAACTCGGTAACCACTACAACCTGGCAACCATATAATACGAACAGAACAGTTTCTGAAACTGTCTCGCAAACACGCAATGAAATAAACGCATTTATACAGTCCATTCGCAATTATGATTCTATAACGCAAACACCGAACGACCACCATAAATTTAGAAGGAATGTTAAAAAATGCCTACAACCGTATCAGTTTAAAAATTAAGATTCGAAAAAAGTAAGAGCAAATCGTTTCATTGGGTCAGAGATATTGACGAGAAAAGTTGCAACTTATATTTATATGATAATAACCGGCAATCAATTTTTAATAGACGCGGAAACTGATCTATCTATGATTCCAGTAAATAAACAAAGAGGTTGTAAAGCGTGAAATCTTATGTTATTTTTCGCCAATGGTTCAAAAATTCCAAATTTTGCCCCCCAAAGACCTCAGATTAGATCTTGTACTTCGTGACCAAGAATGCTTAGTCATTGACAATAGCAAATGTCTCAAAAGCTATCATTGAAGCAGTTTCTCAAAAATTTCGATTTATCGATTGATTTTGAAAAAAAAATGTGCCTTATTGATCCGCTAACGTTGTTGTCTTCATTTGGTAACATACGCAATTTTTTAATTCTGTGCGATTTTTCTACAACATATGATTCATTAGTATCTAATTTTCTTATTGAATGTAAGTATGTGTTTTTATTTTTTTTAATTCGACAAGTTTTTTTAAAAAAATTTTGAAACAAAATTATTTTTTATATCCTATTGTTGACCGTTTTATTCATCTTTAACTCAGTTAATGGAAATAAAATAATTAATTAGTTAAAATAACCTTGTTTTTCAAAGACAAAAAGGACAGACAGGGGCCCCCAAAGAAAATTTTGCCCCTAGCCCCAATTTGACTAAATCGTGCCTTGCGAAAAAACTCGAACTGACGATGAATTAAATTTGAAGATGTTCAAATTAATGAGGTTACCCAATAATAATAATGAGTTTTTTTAAATAGTTTTTAAAGTAGGGTCATCATGGAAGTCGTTATATACGTGTGTGGGAGAATTCATTTCGGCTTCAAGATACAATATAAAGAAAATAGAAGGTTTTTTTCCCTCCTATTCCAGGGTCTTAACCTTAGAAATTGGTGGAAACAATTTATGACAGTAAGTATTTAGAGGTTGCGGAATTGTATTTCCTATTCATTAAATTATTATGGTCTTTCTGCTACGAATCACTTTTCACAAATGTTTCATCCGAAGTCATTAACAATTTGAGATCTTGTCTCTTACACAGAAGACAGTATGGACTACATATTGTCTTCTCTCAAGATGTAGATGAGAAAAAAGAAGAATATACTCTTGCAGAAAATTGATTGAACTTCCCGTGCCTATTTTAAAATAAAAACAATGCTAATAAATTTTCTAATACTGGCACACTACCTCTTCAATGCGCTTGTGACAAAATCTGCTTTTCTTCTTCTTCTTTCGCAGTTGAAACTATCGATATCCTTCTATGCATGATATCAAGGTCCTTGAGATAAACGCTTTAAAGACTTACTTGTTTTCCTTTTTCTTAAAGCTGTATTTCACCGTAGAAAAACTTAAACGAGTGACTGTATAAAAGAAATGGACTACATAGGTCAGTAAACAAATCTAGAAACATGAAAAATCGTAAGAATTGTGATAATAAAAAAAGAACCGATTGATGATTTTATTTTGCATAAATTCGCTGTTAATAATTTTAGTTGAATTTTTTTGTGCCATTAATCATGTAGCACTCTCTTTTCATCTATCGACTGGCGCTACATTTTGCTATCAAAAGTTCGCGGTGTTGTGAAAACTGTGAGATGATAATGTAAAAAAAAAAAAATTCTAAATCAATCAGGTGGTTTTCACTTTTATTTTCCAAAACCCAGAATGTGGTATAAAATAAATAATATATAATAAATGATCTTCCACATTTAGAAGGAGAAGAAATCATTCTAGAATTTCCGCAGTTTTTTACTGAAACTTACTTTAAGATAATTTTTTAAAATTTTCTGGGTGCTATAATTTTACATCCGAAAGAAGCGATTCACATTAATCATCCAAGGGAAAAATATCTCAACGGTAGATGAAAATCTATTTGAAATGCTGATAGAAACATATTTTTCCGGTTCTTAGATAGTAATAGCATTATGATTGCACAAAATCAGATAACAAAAAAGAGTCTTATTCTCACAGCAGATCGTAATATCCATTACCAATTATCACAGAAATACAAAGTCGTTCTTTCCCCAATTATGCATAAATATTTGAATATTTTAGACATCATGCTTGTTGCTACTGAAAAACCATTATTGTCCTTTAAATATTAATAATGCTACAAAATGAAAAGTAAATCTGAAATTGGAGTGAAAACACTGTTTGTTAGACAAATATAAAATTATATTTGTAGCTGAAATTTTCATTATTTAGCAGAAACAAAAATGGAGAAATATAACTTTATTGAAACTAATGCATACAGATTGTTTTATTTCATCTGTTTTCAACCATTTTTTAAAAATTGCTACCGCTTTTCATTTATGAAATGTTTTTATCTGATTTTTTCATAGATATTATCTGAAGATGCTGGTAACTAGGAATTTTTTTCTCATTTTATCTTTATTATGATATTTATAAATTGTTTAAAATTTGATATATTTTAAATTGGAGAAATTAAATTGATATAGTATGTTCTTTAGTTGTTATGAAGTGGTAATTCTAAAGTAAAGAAATTGTTTCTCACATGGCGAAATTCGATATGTACCAACCAAAAGTAGTTTTTGTTTATGGATAAAATTTTATGTAAATATAAACTTAAAATCTCATCTGTAATTGATGAACATTTTTTCCCCCAAACATTGAAGTGACGTTGTTTAAAATATTTTTTCTACAAGTTGCTTTTGAAACTATTACTGAAATAATTTCATTGCGCATTTAAAATTTCTTTATTACACTATTGTTTGTTACATTAAAAACAGTAAAGAAAAAAAACTCTTTCAGGCTTTCTTCATATTTTAAATCCTTGAAAGTAAAAATAGCCAATGAAATAAAGCCATTTATAAACAGTTAATAAAATGTATAAAGTTTTGTATTTCTTTTTAAAATTTTTGCTATCTAAACCTTTCTATTCTTCAGTTTGCTAAGTAATAGTTTTTGAAATACATTAGAATTTGTTAGTGAGGAAAAGTCCCTTTCTTTGTTTCTTATTTATATTATTTTTTCATAAGCAAATAAAGTCACTTTTAATTTAACTTCCTTTTCTCAGATAATTTTTTTTCCATTTATGAATAGATCAAGAAATCAGATTCTTTCGTCTGTTTATGTCATTGGTAGCAATTTCAATAATCAGCTGTTCCTTCAGAAATAGGTTTTTTTTTATTAATTATATCTTCAAATCGTTATTAATGTACACCGCTTTATTTTTATTTTTCCATCCCTTAAACCACCCAACAGATTCACTTTTAAAAGTTGACAGCAACATCAGTTTACACTAATGAATGCATTTTGCCATTGCAGGCCCTATTTGATGTATGGAAGAAAATCGGCTAACATTGTTAGCTCGTACCACCACGCACTCAGCCAAGGAAATATGACGTCATTACAATCGAACTTTAAAATAGTTTCATTTCATATTGCTAGTACATGTTGTACTTTGTAATTTCTGAAAAAAAATGCCATTGTGCTTTGTTGTATGATTTCTATCTATCTATATATATTTATATACAATTTTTAACTATTATTTTCGACTTAGTAGAATTGTCTGAGCATATTCTTAAGAATATAACAGCTGAGAAATTGCCTTCAAATTTTGAAAATGAAATTCTCGAAAACAATGAAATAGTTTCCATTAGATGCAACTTAACATCCATGAATAATATCAATGAATTGGTGAAAGAATTTGGAAATTCTACTATTACTAAATAGAAAATCATGCCCTACAAGGAAAAGATTTGTTTGCTGGTAAGTTGATTTACTTAAATTTATTTTTGCTTTAAATTTTAACAAAGTTATATTTTACACCTGATGCTGGACTCAAAAGTTAACAGTAAATTAACTACGCGTTTTTCCGTCATGTTATCAAATGAAGAACTTGCTCATAAAAATTACATGCAACAAATGATCATTTCCAAATAACAATGCTAAAAAATAGTATATAAAGAAGACTATATACTATCGACATTATGTTAAATTAAGGTGAAACCCATCACATTTACATACTGATTCACCAGCGATTAGAGATCAGATTCACAAAGAAAATTCGTTTCATTTAATTCTAGAAATCTGGGATGGAGAAAATAAATTTCCTTTTTTTTTTCTATTTAATTTTGGAAAGAAAAAGAAGCTTGTACATTATTAATCCCTTTTATACGAATATTTAAAATTAATCTCTTTTCAAAACTCCAATGATATTTTGCATTGTGGGAAATACGAATTCCTATTTTTGAAATGGTAAGAACAAATAAATAATTGGATAAAATCGATGAAGAAATCTAATATTCCCTGCAAAACAAATTGAAAAAAGTTCTCCAATACAAATATAGAAATCAAAAGGGGGGAAAAAGTTATTTAAAATTAATGTCATCTTGGACAGACACCTGGATGAGATGAAATTCTGCACTTAACATAAATCTTATCAACTGCTAATAGAAGAAAGGAAACGAAACACAAATATTTTACAGTTTCAATTTTTTATTGCATGTAATTTATAAATGCTTCATACAGAAAAATGAATTTCAAAATACAAATAATAAAAATAAATTTTCTTCAAAAAAATTTGGAAAAAATTAAAAATAAACAAGGCTTTATAATTCATGAGTTGACGTTTAACTGTATTATCATTACAGTTACGTTGTCCGTCCCAAAACCCTCTTCATCGCGGCCACGGGAAAGAACGAGATTGCACATCTGTAAAAATGTTACAAATACTTTCATTATAATTCAGCATATTAATGACCATTCATTGAATAACAGTTGTGTCTCTCCAAAAAGTTGTTAATTTTCAAAAAAGCCCAAAGTTACAAGGCATGTACCGAGTTCTTTTCAACATTATTACAATGTCCGTAAACGTTTCATAGAAATCAATTTAGATATCGTTAGTCCCATGCCATTATCTGAAGGATTTCGATATTGTTTAACTATGATAGACCGATACAGTCATTGACCAGAAGCAATTCCAGTAGAAGATATTCGAGCAGAAACAATAGCAGACAACTTACTAAAAGATTCTATTTCACATTTTGGATTTCCATTAACCGTCACCACCGATCTAGGCAGGCAGTTTGAATCACAACTGCTTCAGGAACTGTCAAAATCAAGTTTAACGAAATAGATTACATCATGCTATCCACAGGCAAATGGGTGTGTAGAACTCTGGCATCATACACTTAAAACGAGAATGTGTTATGGAAATGAAAGTTGGACAAGATCGCTTCCGCTAATATTGCTCGGATAACGAACGACTTGGAAAGCTTATTTCTATCTACTCCAGCTGAGCTTCTTTATGGTGAAGGCAATTGTTCACCATACGATTTCTTTGAGAACACCAAGTAGCAACCTAATCAGAATTTGTGAAAATGTTACCTAATCAGAATTTGTGAAAATGTTACCTAATCAGAATTTGTGAAATGTTAAAGGCGGTTACCATTGAAGATGTTAAAGCTACTCCTTCTTCATTCTATGTTGGAAACAGAAACCTTTTATCTTTACAGTTTTTCTCATGGATTCGTCCGCATTGACAGAGTTCAGCAGAGCCTACAATCACCACACCATGGGCCGTATCAGGTTGTTAAGCGAACAAATAAAGTTTTCACACTTCTTGTGAAGAATAAAAACGTTAATATTTCTGTGAATAGACTGAAATCATGTTTTTGAAATTTGCATCGCATCCAAAATTGTTAAAAGTAAATTTGATTAATCCAATTTGATGCCAAGAGGAGGACGTGAAATTCGTTTATCGGCAGGTTATCAGTGAGATACATTTTTGTCACAGTATCTCACTTGGGGGGAGGGGATTTCAGGTGGTAACCATCATACTGGACAAAATCAGATTTGAATGTCAGAGACAACTCTTGTTTCGATTCTTGTGTAGTCAGTTTTCTTTCTTAGCGCGTAATTTGGTTTTTGATTTGCGTCAATTGAAAATACAAGTATATCATTGTATAAATAGTTATGTATACGCATGGTTATGTTGTGGGTAAAGGTAGTATTTTTCTAAATCGTCTCATCAAGATGTGTAAATCATACACAAAACCTCTTCCCCTAGTTGTTTGAACAACCGATATTTTTAAAAAATCCAATTCGTTCTAAAATATCAATCATTCATTTTACTTTAGTGTATAATTTTCTAATCTAAGAATATTCAATTTATCTAAGTTGTTGCCTTTTGAAGTTATCGCGTTTACATAAAGACGAAAGGGCGCACAGATTGACATTTAGATAAATTAAACTCTTTTACGGGTTTCGTTCAAAATTTGATACGAATATACACTTCCGTAATAAATATGTGTATCAAATTGTTTTCACTTAGCACCTACGTTGCAATCCTCATTTTCATCTGTATGAGAAATCAGACAGACCTCTGGAAATTGGATATCGTTCAAAGTTTGTAAAAATCTAAGAATATGGTGTTCCGCACCAGATACCGAATTTCATCCAATCAGCTTTTTTTTTCTCTTTTTCTTTTTTCTTTTCTTCCCCCCCCCATTTATTATGTTTACAGTTAGAAAAGCATCGTTTCAAAAACGTGCTTCAAGGATTCATTGTAAAAATCTAAAGCTTGACTGTTGTTTTTTTTTTTTTTTTTTGCTGATAATAATTTTTTTCTTTATATATTTCGAATAAGAGAAATTAAAAAGCCTTACATGTATAAATATTTGAAAGGCAAAATTTAAATCACTCCCACATTTCAAATTTGTTCGTATCATTCTAACGTCATGCATATCTATCCGGAAGTATCCAATAATAAAAGCAGAGGCGGATTTCCAAATAGGCGCATGAGGCGCGCGCCTCGGGCCTCATAAATTATGGGGCCTCAAAATTTAGTTCTAAAATAATAATAATTTAAATTTTGAAAAAGAGGATATTTTTTTAATAAAACCTTTCCTTTTTACACTCTACTATTACCACTCCCAGTTCAGCTATTTCAATAAAAGAATCATGCAATATCAGTACCCTTGAAAAACCAACTATTTTTAGAATGAGAGAGTAAAAAGTCAACCAGGAGGGGGGAAGAGATTTTACATCTTTTGTCTTGTATGAAACTAAAGAGATAGATCTCATATTACACCCTCCTGGACACACGGAACCTATGAAGTACAGGAATGGCTCTCAAGGTCTCAAGGCAATGAACGTGTTTGTATAGTAGGACATAGGAAGCATTTTAGTTACAGAACTTGGTTAGAAAATCTTTGCTCAAAAAGGTTAGTTTCTCCAAAACATCCTGTTAATTAGCGTTTCACTTTTGAAAAATATTGACTTTGATTTGTGTTGTGGAAAGGAATTCATTTCTGTGTTTGACCTTTGACCAATGTGAAGATTGGTAAGGATATAATTTTTTAATAAAATTTTGTACTTTTGAAAATATTGTAATCGCGGCTTTATATTTTTCGGCACATTTGAAGGTTAAAAACATGGCTCATTTACAATACGAATCGTGAGGCATTGGCACTTCTCAAAAAGATAAAATAAACTGATTACTTTCTCCTTTGAACAGAAGGGGAAAATTTTTCAACTCCGAAAAATCGTCAAAAGTCCAGCTAATATTTTTATACGACTAATTTTTTGAATGTTTTAGCCATGTTGCAGAAAAGAAAGTTTGAATCGGGGGCTGCAAAAGGCAAACAAACAAACAAACAAAAAAAGAATATGCAGAACGGCATAAAAATGTATTCAATAAATGTATTATAACATTTGAAAAATGAGCTAAAATGAAAATGAGACAGAAAGAGCAGTTGAGCAACTTGATACAGCATGTGTACCTAAAAGAATATGAGCAATTTGAATATTTACATGAAAAAACTCTGTGCAAGCTGAAGTAGAATATGAATTCTAACAAATTAATGAGCGAGTTGAACAAGAATGCGTATTTGAAAAGATATGTGGTGCTAGCCTTATAAGCCAGATAACATCTACTTTACCGAAGTCGACTTTTGGTGTAGTGGTCATGTTACTCGGCTGCCGACCCTAGCGTCGCAGGTTCATATCGCGACTTGCAATCGCGTCAGATAAATGAGCGTACTGCAACAAAATGTGCGCAAGAAAAAATCATTGATCAAGCAGAAGGTGAAAATGATATCGAAGAAATTGGCGAGAGAAGTGGAGTTGCAAACCTAAAAAGACAGATGAACAAATTAAAACGGAATAAGCACAAGAAAATGCCGATTATTGAGCCGAAGTAAAATGCGAATTCGGAGAAATTAATGAGTGATCTGAAAATTAAACAGAAGAGTCAACAACTTATAATTTTAAACAGCAAAATAAAATATCAGCTGATTCTGATAACGTTTTAAAACAAAACCAAAAGATTTATATTCCCAAAAGAAAAAAAAACAGCTTCATTCTATAATAATTGATTTAGTGTATAATGAAATTTTAGGAATGTATCTCTGAAAAATATTGCGCAACTAAGATTCAAAATAGCACCTATTTTTTTAAGAACAGCCTTAACACATCCTAAACTTCATCAGCCTTTTAAATACTGCCAAGTAGAAAGGAAAAATTGATTTTAATTTTCAATTTTATGTACCTAGGCCCCCTGCTCTTTTTTTTAACACAAAAAATCAGATGCAGAGCTTAACAGAGTGAAAAATGTGTATAAAGAGTGCATACTGTAAATATAACTGGAGGAGAGGGGGCCTCAAATTAAATTGCGCCTCGGGCCTCTGAAATTCCAAATCCGCCACTGAATAAAAGGTTTATTCTAGAATATATAATTTTTATATATTTTTGTAATTTTTACACACATTAAAATATTATTATTAAACATTAATCATTAAATTAATTCTTTTCAAAATCACAAAGTGATGTAAGAATGAAACTTTGAAGTATTTAAACAGAATTATTTGACAAATCGCGATTGTTCATATTATTGAAGACAATTAAAAGCTAACAACAAATATTTTATTTTAAAAAAAATGCGACGTATAATCATTTGTCTTCTTAGTGAGCATCACATTTTTTTAAAGTAATTTTTTAAAATGAATTTCGTGTAAGATTTGTGTAAGTATAATGTTATAGATTATTTTTGCTCATTGAGAGAAATCATACAAAACTTTATTTTTCAAGAAGTTTATTCATTTCGAGATTCAAGTAAACTGAAATGTATTCTTTTGAAATTATGCTCTTTATTTTTATATAAAGCAAAACTACGTCATCTAATACATATTAAAATAGTTGTGAACTAAAATATAATTCCTAAATCATTGAAATTGTAAGAAACTCTTCGTTTTCACATGTGTTGGGAATAAATGTTAGACATTTTGCTTCCAAAAATTAATACTAATTTTGATTGTACACAATATTATAATAACTACAATTACGATAGTTTTATTTCAAGAAATTTTTGACTTTTCTAAGAAATGTCAAACATATAAACAACATCAATAAATTTAAACTAACACAAATGGCCCTTTTCATGTTACAGAATATAGAATTCGTTGTGCATTAATTATAAAGATAAATATTTTGTAAAATTAAATAGTCCCATCGTATAAGGTATTTAATTGGATATAAATTCCTATTTTCCAATAATTTGTTAAATCCTCTGAGTGAAATTATATGAACCGTCAAGGAAAAATTCTGGCCTACCAAAAGATTTTCCTCTACTTTTATAAGCAGCGACTAATAATAAAATATTATAACAATAAAAAGTATTTAGTTTTACATTAATTTCATATTTCTGTCGCTGAAGAAGGAATTTTTTTCAAGTATCCTTATTTTGAAACAACGTGGAAAATGATGCTCGATTCATAAAACGCATGACTAGTTACATATGAATACCAAAAAAGAAAAAAAAAGCTGTCGTTTTTGTATTTTGAAATTAGTGAATGCGCTTCTAATTATGCCGATTTAGAGGTGAAAAACATGTAACAAGGAAAATGCTTGCAGGAATGAATTGAAATTTTGTATGCCCTATAAAATACCCTTTACTTTCATTTATACCGATATTTAAGTGTGTTGGCATTAAAAAAATTTGGAACTCTAGTTTTGAATTTATCGTATATTAAATACTTTTCATGATAAATATATGTGCATAATCAACACTATTTAAAGTACAAAGCCTCAGCCCTGGCTGAAATGCGAGTGGATAAGTCAAAGGAAGTAGTATGACGAATAGCGACTGGCTGCAAGCTTACAGATACGTAGATTGCTTTCAAACCATTGGCGGTAGCTTCTCATCATTTAAATTTCTTCCAGAAAACTACATATTAGACATCTATCACATTTTTTTCTCATTAATAGATACTTTTTTTCAATAAGATAATCCCTTTCTACTATTCAGTCTTCAACTCCAAAGGAAGCTATGATAATGGTCCAAAAGTGTCCATTTTTAAATTTCCCCAGGATAAAAAATTAAAAGCATAGGAGACTCACCGGTTCCTTCTTAAGAATCTCAAGCCAAACAAAGGCTCAATAGTAAGTATAACTATTCAATAATTTTCTTAAAAGGTAATATTCATCTGATTTTCAACCTGAATTTATATTTGAATATATTAATGTGCTCTATTTTTAGCTTTCAAGAGTGAATAATCTTTTTTTTTTACTTACAGTGTGAATTTCTTCGTTTATTTTCTCTTTGTTTCAGCTTAAAGTCATGTAATTTGTTTTTAATTTATTAGTAAATTGAAAGATTGGTTCTGAAGTAATCTTGAATACCGTCTGTAACTTTAGACAAACATATTTAGCTATAGCATAAAGGACTTCTAAAGTATAATTTTAATTAAGTTTTAATATTTTTTCTTGTTACATTTTACATTTTAATTTTATGTTTTACAATAAAAATTTAAATCTATTATAATAAGAATTTTAATTTTTATTTCTCTTTAATTAAATATCCTGTAATTTTAACTACAGTTATTACATCAACTGTTTAACCAAAAAGTAAATATATGTACAAACATGATAAATGCAATGACTGAATTCAAAAATTTCGGGAACATGAATTAAAGAAATCAAAATTGTAATAAAGCGATTTTTAATTTGTGTACCTTATCAACATCGCGCGCGCGCGTGTGTGTGATTTCATTATTTGTTGAATCAAATTTATCTTCTACACTTTTCCAGGTACACTTTGTAAAGTAAATAAAATATAGTTAATTAGTGTCGTTGTGTGCATCTTGTAATATAACATATGTTTTTGCTATGTCCTTTTGTATATATGTTACTAACTTACTTTACATGAAATAATTTTTTTGACACAGTTAAAGTTCATTCAAAAATTTAGAAAGCCTTCATGTAAAAATCTTTTTTAAATAAATTGACTTAAATAGTTTTATTCATACTCTTTTCTATAAAATTTATGAGAAATTGCAATAATTACATTCCATAGTGTCTTTTAATAAGTTTTGCATCTTGTCAGAGCTTGCACACTTTTAGGTAATAATGTTTTAAAATAAAACGGTTTAAAATGTTTTATTCATGACCATTTGAAGATGTATGAGAGAAATTATATAAATATTGCATTACAGAATATCTTTTTATTTGAATTTATCTTCTTGTGAGAGCTTGTATACTTCATGTAAATATATTTTTAAATAAAATGATTTAAACATTTGTATTCACGACCATTTCTTTTAAGATTTATAATAAAATTTATATCATGACAGTTATGCAAATATAATTTAACAAAACTATATTGATATTTCACATCCGAATATCCTTTTTAAATCTAAGTTTTTCTTATTATGAAAGCTTACATATCTCAAACAAAAAGTTTTTTCATAAAGTTTTTTAAATTATGTTATGCATCCTCATTTTTTTAAAGGAAGAAATAATATTTATTAATTCTCCAAAACATTCTTAAATTAGTCTTATAGTATAGATATTTCATAATATAATTGCATGAACAAAATTTTAAAAATCTAATTTGAATTTTAAGAAATGCTATAAAGATAAAAATTCTTTCTATTTAATTGAATTGGTATTTTATAGCAATCAAACGATGTGTTTATTATAGAGAAAGCATGAGGCCACATCACTTTCCCCATTGGGCTGTAGAGTTTGGCCTACTTCTTAAAGTGGCTCATTCCAGCCGTCTGGGAGCTTTATACTTTAGGAGGTGTTGGCATAATGTGCAATAATCCTCACGTTTTCATACTGAATTGAGTTTAAGTCATTAGCTATATAATTTTTTAAGACGCGAATAAAATTTCACAATTTAATTTCTACATTAGAAGATAAAAATTTTGTTGGTTCATAATTTTGAAACAAATACACCCAGACAAATGAAGTTTGGTTTCTGGGAAGAACTTTTAAATGTACTTTAGGAATTTCATTTAAAAAATGGCCGTTCCTATTTGAAATTTATGCTTATTTCATAGTTATTGTGAAGTTTTTAATATAAAAATCTATAAGAATATATTAATTCCTTTCAAACGATACCTTTTTTAATGATTGTACAATAAACAATGCCAAAATAAAGCTAGATGTCTCCTTTTTGTTCGGGGGCTATACATATAGGAATAGGAATTATTATTCCCCAAAAATAAGTTTTATCTTGATATAATTTTTGTTGTTTAAAACCATGTATAAATTTTTATTCTTTTTCTATCTTCATCGAATGCTTTTTAAGTTTTTTTTTTTGTACCATTACTCCTTCATTACCTTGGTATTCACAATATAGTTAAATATTATGTAATATTGTGGTGTGTAATAGAATTATTTGACAAATCGTGGCTATTCATATAGTTGAGGTCAAATGAAAAAAATAACGACAAATGTTTTACTACAAAAAAGTGACATATAATCTCTCGACTTCTCTTTGAAATATCGCTCATTTGAAAGATCTGATTCAAATTTTTTCCTTCACCATTTCAACTCTTTCATTTTACGTCCGTGAACGAAAGACTTGCGGCCGTATTCACCAGCAGTTGTTAAGCATATGATTATTCACTGCTTAGCGGTCAAATAGGTATTCTCCTGACGGAACCGGTCATCCGTTTTCCCCCATTTTTTTTTTTTTTTTTTTTTTTTTTTTTGATCATCCAACAACGGATGATCACATTCTGATCAACTGTTTTTCGGATGCAGTTGCCGATTTTACGAGGATTTCGAGAAGTTAGTATGGATTACACTAATAAAGAATCTAATATTGTTTTCGAGTATTTAAACTGAAATTGATCGTTTTGACTAATTACACGAGCTGTATTTTAAAGAAAATAAAAATTATTTTTGCTATGCTTTGATTTTATCTTAGGTAATCCATTAAACATTCTTGTTTTGAAGAGAAATACAGAATTTTAATATCTGTTTTTTGTAAATTATAGTATGATTTTTTTAAAATTAAGATTGGTGCATAAAAACGTTTGAAAGTTTTGTTCAATCGTACAAAATTTTGCTGTTAGGTGTTATTTAAAATCAATTTAATTATCTACCACGAATGTAGAGTTTGATATTTTTGTATTATGTAAGTAATTGGGCTTAAATTTTAGAGCTATATGTCATCGTAAAAAATTGATGTACATGGAATGTATGTATTATGAAGCTGTTATATAAAAACAAATCATCAATTACTATATATAAACAAAACATGAAATCATGTTTATTTATTAAAAACTTTTCAAAATATCATTTTGATTTTTACTATATACTTCAGCTATAAAATTTATATTGCTTTCAGTATAATTTGTAGTTTATCAATTGCAAATTTTGTGGATTTCCTTTATTTTGTAAGTGTTAAATGAATTTGGTCTGGTGATGGGTTTGCAGGATTGATTTTTGCACTATAAAAACTTTCCTGCATAATCTGTTTCCATGGCTACTTCTACTTATAATTTTCCCGACATTAATGAAAAGGTCTTTCAATTGAATATTATGTAAGCATCATAGTGCATTTTATTGATTAGTGTTTTTTAAAAATTATGTAGGTCATTTTACGGAAAACCAATTTATCTATCAGCTTCATTGCCTTTTTCATTTCTAGTTCTTTTAAAATTGAGCAATTTTTTTTAAACTTTTGTGCTACATGGATATTTTACCAAAGCTTTTTCTGGGATGTATAACTAAGTTTATATACTGTATCATCATAAATCAAATATATTGTATTCATTATGCTCATTTATCTGGGAATTAATCAAACTTTTTAATTGTAGCTTCAGAGGAAAAAATATGCTTATTATTTACATTTATAAAATTTAAATATGCAAAAGAAAAAGAAAAATATGACATCTGATAAAGCAGCTATCCTCGAATACAGATCATATACACTTCTCAAAACAATTAGGGGAGCAAGCAAAAAAATCAAGAAAACCGTGCGAGACAACCACGTATTGGCATACAATGGGTAGTGCACGCGTATCCATGCGCAATACAGAGAAAAAAAAATAAAACAATGTGGAATTAAGCTTTAATTCTTTGAAAATATGGAAAAAACATGAAAAGATGATTTAGGGCAACAATTTGGTTACATGTAAACGATAAAAAAAGGCTCTGAATAGACAAGATGCATGAGTTTTAATAGGGCGTGTGGTCTCCTCGAACAGCTAAGACTGCTGCACACCTGTTTGCCATGGATGCGATGAGATTATCGATCAGACTTTGGGGGATACTGTTCCATTCCTCAAGAAGTGCAATCTCCAAGTCTGGGACAGTCACAGGTGGTCTTGGCCGTGCAGCAATGCGTCGTCCGAGCATGTCCTAAACATGCTCGATTGGATTCAGGTCAGGAGAGCCCGTTGGCCATTCCATACGCTGTATTTTTTCAGCTTCAAGCATGTTCTCCACCAGTAGAGCTCTATGCGGTCGGGCATTATCATCCTGGAAAATAAAGGAATCGCCAATGGCTCCAGCGTAAGGGATCACATGAGATCGCAGTATCTCGTCTGCATACCTGCGGCCCGTCTAAGTGCCATTCCGAATGATATGCAAGTCCGTACGTCCGCCTATGCTGATTCCACCCCATACCATCCAACCAGCTCGTCTGTATTGTGACCTTTCACGAACGAATGCGGGGTTTTTCCGAGTGCCCCTCTCCCGCCATACCAGAGCACGTCGAGTGTCACACACCAGACTGAATCTCGATGTTCAGCAGCCCATCTTCTTCGGGCCGCATGGTGGCGTGGGTTCAACGGAATGCAAACCATTGACCTACGTGCATAGAGCCCTCCCCCATGAAGCCTATTACGTACTGTTTGGTAGGACACCCTTCGTCCTGTTGCCAAGAACAACTGTCTTTGCAGCTGAGTAGCATTCTCTGATCTGTTTCGACGGGTTGTTAACCGTATATACCGGTCATCAGTTGCTGTAGTGGCGCGTGGCCGACCTTGCCCTGGTCGACGTCTAACATTTCCTGTTTCTTGGAATCCATTCCACAGCCTTGCAACAACATTTCTGGCGACTCCAATAGCGTCCGCGTCACTCCGTTGTGTTTGGCCTGTTTCCAGTCGGCCTATGACACGCCATGCCATGGATTCCGGTAAATCACGTTGTTCAGACATTCTCATAAGCTTGTCTCAAAAACAGAAAGACTGCGCAATCAAATTTCACAGTTACGGCAATAAAACAGACGTTTCTGCAGCATCCCGATTTCTGGCCTTATCTCCTTTTTCTGGTTTTTGACGTCATGAACTTTGATTTGCAAATAAAGTTTTCTTCTTCCGTTTCCTGGCAGGCTGTAATTTATGGATGATTCATTTTATGTTACTTATTGGTAGACATCTTTGCGTAATTCTGTTAAAACCATGTGCTCTCCTAATTGTTTTGAGCAGTGTATTTAAAAGCTTCTACAATAGAATGATGGGGCCAATTGAAAGAAAGACATTTAAAGAACCAAAATGATAATAATACAACTCAAGAAAATGTAGAATCATTTGCAGTTGAAGAATATAGCATAGGAAAAGTTAATTCATGTAAGTCACCTGAAATTCAAATTCTTGACTATTGATTATGAAATGTGAATTTAATACAGATAAATGCCTAAACCATAACTGAAGAACCCCAAAAGAATTATGAGCATTTTTATTATCAGCTCTTTTATTAACCAAACTCAACATTTCCTTTTCTTTTAATTTAGTCAAAATGATTAATTTCTTTACAACAATATTATTCCTTTAATCTTTGTAAACTAAAATGATTAACATTTAAATTTTATATGAAAAATGCATAGTTCTAGCAATTTTTTTCTGGTTAATTTTGAAAGAATTTTCATAAAATTAAATTTGTATTTATGCTTATTTTTTCCTTGTCTCATTTTTATGCTCAATGTATATTAGAATATCATGTTACACATCAATGCAGGCATTTTATTTAATACATTAAAAAATAAACTAATAGCAAATAAATATCCAAGTACATCACTAAAACTATTGTTTTAAAAACAATTATTTTTACAGTATTTCATTTCTAATCAAAACAGCTTTTATTGATATTTTATATCCTTCATTGCTAATGTTGCATTGTTATTGTATGTGAACCATTCACAAAATATTTTGATATCTATTGGGGTTGGAAAAATTTGGTAAAAATTTAAATTCATGTGATAATTCTGTAAATATATTTAACTAAAAATTTTAATCAACATGCTCTGGTAAATTTAATTTTAATAAAGTTGACTAACAAACATATTTGTATTTGGTTTTAAAAATTCAGATAGAAATATTCATGTACTTCAAATTTTTGTATCTATTCTATGAAATCAGGCTATGATCATTTGTTGTAGCACAGAACATAATAATTAGGATCAGAATTTGTTTCATAATTTTAAGTGTTCAATTATATGTTTCAAAGTTAATCAAAAAATATAAAAAGATAGTTTATCATTATGAAATTTAGCTAATACATGTTTTATATACTTTTTTAAATGGATATTACTTTTTTAAAAGAAAGTAATAGATTTCCATAGAGTTTAGTTACAAAATACAAATGCATGAGCAAAAGTTTTCAGGAAAAATACTCCCTATAATATTAATTAACAGTAACTTATATTGGAAATCAGAAAATAAATGTTTCAAACACATTCAGGAAGTAACAGAAATTGAAATATAATTGTTTTATTTATGCAAACTTATTTGAAATAAAATGTCTTCTTTTGAAAGAAATAAAGGAAAATTATATTAGAAAATTGACAGGAGAAAAATTTTAAGATAGTTTTCGTCAACACAATTTACTGTCATAAAAGTTGGTTTAGTTTACAAAGAAGTTTTCTTTTCCTCCAGTATTTTAAAAGCAGGTTTCTAAAGCATTGTTAAGTGCACACAACATTTTAAACTAAAATATTTTCTAAGAATTTGTTGGTAAAACCAGTAGAATCAGTTTACTTAATAGTTTGGAAGTTGTAGAATTTGTTATGAATTCATGGAAAACATAGATCTTGAGATTGAACCTCTTATTCAAATTTATCAGAACTATATATTTTAAAGTTAACAACTGTTTACTCGTTCAAATAAATTTCAGGTATGAGATACTAATAAACTCTCTTCTCTTGCACAGTAAAATTCAGCTGTATTATAATGCTATTTAAATTGGTGCATAATTATTTGCTTTATTTAAGTAGATATTTGTTTTCATAAAATTTTCCCATTTTCATACATAGTTTTGACTGATTTTAAGTAATACTTTTTATTGTTGCTACTTCTTATTTTGATATCCTCATGAAGAAAGGGCACGCCGGCGTCCTGGCATAGAGGTAGCGCGTCTTCCTTATGATCTGGCCGTCCCGAGTTCAAGTCCCGGTTAGGGCATGGTTGTTCTTCTGTGTTCTATCTGTGAGGCGAGTCCTTGTGCCCCCCTGTCAAAAGGGGCTGTGCAAGCGAATGTGATGAGTGTGTAGCTAAAGTCGTACTCTTGACCCCAGCTGGCGCTACTTCAAACTGTAGGCGCTTATTTTGGGTTAAGTCCGCTGATGTATTAGCGGTCTTGTCCATGACAAGGGCCATTAGTAGCAACAACAACAGAACTTTAAATTAATAAAATACATTTCTTATGGAAATTAAATAGTCAGATAAAAATTTAGTTTCATTAGCAAACTATTGACAATAATAATAATAGTAACAATAAAAATGCTGCGAAAATTTACTGCCTACCTGCTAAATAAATCAGGTCAGAGAAACAATCCCAATAAAAGCTGAGCTGATATCATACAAGCATTTCTATGGGATTGTCACTAGATATTAGTGCAATTAATTCATTGTGAATGGAAACTTGGTTTCTTATAAATAAAACCGATTATCGTGTGTGTGTGTGTGTGTGTGTGTGTGTGTGTGTGTGTGTGTGTGTG
>JAOUZG010012691.1:1357270-1415704 GCA_026289955.1 Argiope argentata | reverse complement strand
GATAGATGTAATGTAAAGAGTTGTAAAAGGTTAGATCATTTCCCAGAGGATGATACTTTTAATTAGTACAACATTCCAGAACAACGTCATATATCGAGCTTTTGAAAAACTGTCCCAATTAATATTGAGCCAAAGGTTAAAATAACATCCTTAAAAGAAAGACGTCTGTCTCCGGCGTTAGCGGTTCTCGATCGCAAAGCTATGTGGCTACGCGGTAATATGTTTTCAATCATAATTACGTTTTATTACTTCTAACACGTCCTCCTAGAGGAAATAATTTAACTTTCTGTTTATTTAATATTTCCATGTTTTAATTCTTTTTAATATTTCGCTGTAAATATTCCCCTTTAACTCTAAATAAATTCTTTCTAAGTCTCTTCATCCTTCGTTTGCATTATTTTAATCTTGGTTTAGAAAATAACCCGTAAATATCAAAAAACCCCTAGACATCACGCCACCAAAACCCTGCTATCTGAAGGGTAATTTTTTCAGAAGATTTGTTTAGACTCCCAGACTTGGGGGCTCATCCAGGATTTATTTAAAAATCTTCTTTATGTATTCGATTATTTCGAATTACTTCACTTTAAAAAAATTGGCATTGTGCCTAAAATGTTTAGAAAACTGACTGAAATTTTTAATCACGCAGTTTGCCTCTGATTACTCATTACTAAGAACTAACAACACGTTCCTGCTCAAGTGGAGTTATCTCATCGTTCAAGCTGCTCTCAAAACCCCTCCAAAAGGTCTGCAGATGAAAACTAACAGTTTATATCCATTTCAGAAATCCTTTCAACAGCGGCGATCAGCAGTGTCTTCATCGACCTTCAAGGAAACAACTAAAAAATTCTAAAACCACAAGTGAAACCATCAACAACGCCGGCGAGAAACCGTCATATAAGGTACTGTCGTTATATTATTTTCATTAAAGAAAAATCTTCCAAAGAATTTTAGAGCTGCAGTCTTGTTTATGAAATTATTTTTAACTGTGTAAAAGAAATAATTCATATATTTTTAAAGTATATATGATCATATTTTTTAAGTATCAAGCGAGTATATATTTTTTAAATATTATTTTTATATTTGTAATACATAATATACGACATAAGTATATCTTTTAAACATTAAGGAAATCGAAAATTACATTCAAATTGTTATATTTTCAAAAAAAAAAAAAAAAAAACCGAAGTGATTCATCCTGTTCTATATTGTTTCTTATTTGGCACTTGCCAAATATGCATAGTTCTTCAGTTTCGGCTCTGTTTCTCCTGACCTTCCTTCATTCCATTCCTTCATTAAGAATTTATTTATTTTTGCACTCGGCGACTTATTTTAAACAAAATACCAAAGCGTTTAAATTAAACCTGTCATCCAAACGAGTGTTAATTTTAGAATCTGCTGATTAATGATTTTTACATATGCTTGCTTTTAATGGTGTAGTATAATAATAATAATAAAAAGTTCTTTCCGCGAAGTAATTAACTTCCATTTTAATCTGAGTGTTTGGTTTTATCTAAATAACTTAGATGATTCCATTTTTTTCACATTTTAACAAATTTTATCACAGTTTTTTAAAACAAGGTTTATATTATTTAGTTTTTATTCCTTTCAAACTCTCTTTCCGTTTATTACAACAAAATGAGACAACTGATGTATGAATTCATTTTTGTAAAAGTGTTTTTTTTTTTCAGTTAAAATTAATAATTGAGATATTTCGAATTATTAGATATTTTAGCTTTCCAAATTGTCTTTACTCGTTACTAGTTTAAAATATTTCTAAATGAATGAAATTTCCGTATTTCATTGTATATTTAGTGTATTTTGGTGCAATATTATTCTTTCTTGAGAATTTTGATAAATGAAAACGAAATTTGCCATACTATAGCGACATCATTGTTACTATCTGAACACGCGACAATATCGTTAATTCCTTACTAAGATTAAATTTAAATTTTAAAATGGCCTATCTCGGCAAAGGTCGACGCGAAGATTTATTCGTCTTGGCTACAGAATTGAATTTAAAAACTGATCAATCTATGGCCATTGCCACACTCAAAGACCTAATTACCGGTAGTGAAAAATGCGACGAAGACCTAACAAAAAACCTGCATACAACGATTGTTGAAGATCGCAAAGCCAGGGAGAGACAGCAAGAAGAACGAGAAGAAAAACTACGCCTCGAAGAGTTGAGGCTAGAGGAACAAAAAAGGCAGGACGAACTTCCTGAACGCAAACGCAAAGATGAATTTGAATTGGAAAAGTTAAAGATCCAAATGCAATCTAAATTAGATACTAATACATCCGATGCAAGTGACAGTAAGTTTCTGATCAAAGAAAAGTCAAAATTTCTACATCGCTTCGATTTGAAAGAAGATATCAGTCTTTATCTAAAATTATTTGAACGTCAAACACAGAGATTGAATATTAGTCAAGAAAATTGGGTTTCTCATCTATTAGGTTTATGACCACCGGAAGTATCTCACATCATAGCCAGAGAGAGGGATGACAAAGCTAACTCTTACGAAGATGTTAAAGACTTACTGCTAAATCGTTTTAAACTAACTCCAGAAAAATTTCGACGGCTATTTGTCACTCATCAAAAGGCACCTGAAAGAATATGGACAGATTTTTAAAATGAACTAAATACATATTTCAACGGCTGGACTAGTGGATTAAAGATAGATACTTTCGAGAAATGATCAATTCTAATAATAACGGATCATCTAAAACGAAAAACGTCTTTTGAATTCAAGGAATATTATCTTGATGAATGGCCTAATATGATCTCTCCTGCCCAATTGGCAGAAAAATTAGAAGAATTTGAAGATGTTAAAAGGACTTTCAAACAAAAATCGAGCTATCCATTGGTTAAGAAACAAAAATTCAAACCCATTGAAAAATATCACAGATACAAAGCACCGAGAAAATCCGAGTATAACAGAACAGATAGGAGGTTTCCAGCATCAACAAACTACAAAAAACATATTGACACTTCTGTCACTAAGTATGAAACTCGTCAAAGAACTCAAGACAGCGCAAAGAAGGGGTAATACAACAAAAATTATGAGAAACACTCGAACTACAATACTTTCAAGCATGCTCAGGCTAATTATTCAAAGTCACAACGAACAAACCAAATGCCAAAAAAGAGATAAACGAATCAAAGGAAACTTGCACTCTTATCGTTAAGGAAGGTTTACGTACTAAAAAAAAATATTTTTCGAAAAAACGAAAATCACAGCACTTATAGATAGTGGTAGTACTGTAAGTTTGCTACGAGAGAACACAAGCAGAAGAATAATGAATCCAACTAAATTATCAAAGAACAAAATGCTTCTCACAGGTAATAGTAAAGCAGAAGTTGCAACTATTGATTCCTATGAACATGAATTTGAAATGGAAAACGAAAATTACTTGTTAACTTGGCATGTTGTACCTACTGACAAATTAAAATTCCAAGCAGTTATTGGATCAGATATTTTAGAACAAGCATCGATAGATTCACCAAAGAAGGAGTTAAATTCCCCAAATATGAGAATCAAGCATTGCTCATGCAAATATCTGCTGAAAATCTTCAACTAGATCTGCGCCACACTGAAAATCGTGAAATCAAGAAGGAACTTAAAACATTAATACAAGACTACAAGCCAGAAAAAAATGGCATCTACCGACGTTACAATGAAAAATGTCCTGAAAGACGAAGAACCAGTCTGTCAACCACCACGTCGACTAGCATTCACAGAAAGACAAGAAGTAAACAAGCCAATAGAAAAATGGCCCAACGAAGGCATTATACGTCCGAGTTCATCGGAATACACAAGTCCAATTGTAATTGTAAAAAAGAAAGATGGATCTTCAAGATTGTGAGTTGATTATAGAAAGTTAAGCCAGAAGCTTAGAAAAAATAAATTTCCTTTACCTCTCATCGAAGACGTTTTGGACACTTTACAAGAAGCAAAAGTATTTTTTACGTTGGATTTACGTTATGGTTTCTTCCACGTCGATGTTGACGAAGATTGTAGAAAGTATACGTCTTTCATTGTTCCAAACGGGCAATATGAATTTAATAATGTTCCTTTTGAACTAAACACAAGTCCTGGAGTTTTTCAACGCTGCGTATCAAGTATATTTAGAGATCTTACCCGGAAAGGAATTGTAATCAGTTATTTAGATGATCTCGTAATTCCAGCGAAAAATGAAAAAGAAGGTCTAGAAAAACTTAAAATTGTGTTCGAAGTTGCAAAGAAATACGGATTAGAAATTAAATTCAAAAAAATGTCAATTCTTAAAAAAGAAAATCGAATTTCTAGGTCACATTGTGGATAGTGGAACTATTAAACCCTCTACCGCAAAGACACTGGTTGTCCGAAGATACAATAGAAAAACTTCCTCTTTTCATTTGATGACAGGCCATGCAAAATGAATCACAATCGCGTTAATCCCTACATCACGTATACATGATTTAGAGATGCTTAAATCCCAAGTAATTTTTGAAATAGATATCATGGATCAAAAACCTTCTAGTTGGGAATATAGTTTTCCCCATTAACTATCTTACTAATTTTCTACTACCATAATTCCTCTATTTAATTAATAAATCTTATCATGACAGAATTGAACATTTAATTGGCAGCAGTGCAAAATCATGGTTACAGAGAAAGAACAGAATCCCAAACATCAGATTCTCCCATGTTTAGACGGATTGACATTTGTTTCCATTGATTTAAGTTGATTAGATGTCCCATTTTCAAGGTAAACAATATTATATTCACTGAAATTATTCTAAATTAAAAATTAAAGTAGGAAAAGTTCTTCAATTATTTCAATTCATTAAAAAAATCTTTTATTATACATACGGGGTGTTGAAATTGAAACTAATATACGTTATCTCAACTATCCAGAAGAAATATGGAGATCGGTTTAAAACGTTTTAATAAATTCATTCTATAAAAATATGAAAATCTATACAACATGCAAAATCTCGAAATCTACTGATTAATAACGGGAATTACGAAATTCATGTGAATCTTGTGAATCTATTATCAAACATAAAAAGTATGCCTGCGAATGTGATAAATCTTATACCCATAAGCAAAGATACTTAAGAATTAAGTATTATATAAATTAAAAGAAATATAAAAAAATTATATAAAGTAAAAGTGAAGCTACTTATAAAAATATATATTCAACTAACAAAAATTTATAAATAGAGAGCTATCTGAAAGTAGTATTTGGGCGAGATTAAATCAACTTTAAAATTTTAAAAAATAAAGCAACCTAAAGGCTGTAAATGAATTAGATTGTTAGCTACATTCATAAGAAAAACAGGCGAATATAAGCCTGTTTTAGTTGACTCATTAAATTTGGATATATTTGATTATTTGAATAGAAATAAGAAAATATTCAGTCAAAAATATGAGAAATGCAATAAAGTTAGAAAGAAATTTTATTCTTTTGAGTAACACTTTGAAAAAAATATCAATGTTTTACAACAAAAGAAGAAAATTTTAAAAACAGAAATGAACTTAGTAAAGTTTTTTACAACAGATTTTTAAAAATAAGTATTAAAACAATGTATTAATGAACCTAAAAACAAACCTCATGTGAAGAAAATATGATGAATTTGGTTTACAATTTAAAGATAAAGAAACAAATCTTAAGAATTATTGAAACAAGAATCTAAAATTGTTGAAGCTATTTGTCAAAAAAATAAAAAATTATAAAATCAATGAAATTAAAAAATTAACGCTAGAAAAATATTATAATTTATTAAAAGATTTATTTAGAAAAGCAATTGGAAAAATTAATAGGTGAGTAAATATGTTTACTCACCTATTAATATATAATTCCTTTAAAAGTTACAAGTAGTCATCAGCTGGATAAATCTTTCCATCATACCATGGTGACTAATAAAGAAGCATATAAAATCTATTCAGATGTTTTGATTTAAGTATAAAAAATTGAATATTACAGAAAGTAAATTTAATTTCCATGTGATTAAGTTACCCAGCAGAGAAACTCTAAACAAAGCACCTAAAAAAGGAAAGGACATAATAAATAAAAGAAGTATGTCAAGATTAAAAATAGTGATGATATCTGTTTAGCCAAATCTATAGAAACAGCTTTAAATATTCAAAATGCTGACCTTTTATGAGAAAAACTGGTCATAACTATTAAAATAAAAATATGATACTGCATGTATTAAAAAAGAAAAAATTATTACAAAAAACATCAGCTATCAAACTACATAAAATGTGTAATATTCCTTTAAAAGTTTGTAACATCAAGCATATTAAACAGCTTGAAAATTTTTTCAATTTTCAAATTAATATATTTTGTAGAGAAAATTTAATGAACGGATATATAGTAGTAGCTATATAAATCAACATCAGTATACAAGAATAGAAATCACTTTGATGTCATTACATAAATTAGTTTTTTTTAGGGAAAAATTATGATTATTGTCAAGAATTTAGAAGTAATGGACATAAATACTCAAAAAATGTGATAATGGTTTGAGAAAGAGAGTAATAGTAAAGGTGTAGTCTTCTGGAATTACTGTATTAAGTAATTTCAAAGTAAGAAATTTAATAAAACCTATAAACCTTTAGTATGTGAAACGTTATAGGAATGTTTAAAAGACTTTTATTTAAATACAATGAAAAGGATATCTGAGGTTTATAAATGTGGTGAGAGAATGTGTGAAAAACATTGCGAGATCACAATGTTATATGAAAAAGCAAAGAAAAAGTTCTAAGAGCTATGAGTAAAAATATCCTTTGGGGAAGGGAGAAAATTTCCAAAAAAAAAAAAAAAAGTATTCTTATAAGCAAAGTGAAGGAAATTGTTGCATAAAATCAGAATACATGATAAAAATAATATTTGATGCAATCAATGTAAATATGTTGTTTTTTTCTGAAAAGTGTTTTTTTTTTCATTTTGAAACTATTCTATGAAGCCAATGTGATAGTAAATTATAAATCGCAGGGCTATAAAACCCTTTTAAACAATAAAATGACTATTGTAAATAGTTAGTTGAAGAAAAACATTTTTCCAACACTGTACTAGCTCATTATGAAAAGACAGATTTCCAAATTTTTAACTAAATATTATTTTTAAAATGAAATTAAAATGTTTACAATATAGCAAGAAAATAAACTCATGTATATGCATGCACCTGGTTATAAAGTAAGATTTGTCGATTCTATCAATTTTACGATTTCTTAGAGGTTTTTCCCAGAAATTGGATTAACAGAATCAGCTAGATTTTCATCATTTACTTTGAATTAAAGACAATCAAAGTGGTATAGGAGATATCTTGACAAATTTTATTATGTTCAAGATACTATGACATGAGAATAAAAACAATCTTTGATAAATATCATAAAAGAATGAAAGAAAGAAAGAAAGAATTCATAATATTATGAAAGATGATTTTTAATTACTTTTAAAAAAAACCCTATGACTTTAATGTAAACAATGCTTAGGATGAAGGAAAATATTTATAAAAACAGCTGATGTTGATCCTTAAGCCTCACTTACTCAGCTAGCGCTAACATACAAAATGCAATAACTGGAGGTGAGAAAAAAATTAATAGGAAATAAAACATATAAAGTATGAGGAATTTTAGAAAATACAGTAACACAATTTCTAAAACTGTCATTGGCATAAATGTTAAAGAGAATTTTACAGTAAATATGCATAATCAAATAACTAAGAAATGAAGAAAAAAAAAAAGATAAGAGATGAAGGAAATGTATCGATTCAAATATGGGACTGAGATTTCAACAATGATAGAGACTCAAAAATTCATGAAAAATAATTAGAAAAGATTTTGTCAAACATTTAAATCTTAGAGATGTCTTTAAAAGTAGTAGTTGTGAATCTACTGCTTTAAAATATGAAAGATAATGAAAAAGGTAGACATACAGATGAATGACCACTCTATTCGACCACAAATTTCTTTTCTTATCCTATAGGACATTCTGAAAAAATCAAGAATTTAAAAAAAAAAAAAAAAATGAAATGGTAGGACGAAAAGAAATTATTAATCAAAAGAAGGTACTTCTTTTTAGAAAATCAGATCCTGTTCAAAAACGATTAAGTACACAAATCATAAAACAGAAATTGAAAAGAAATGTAAAGAATGATATTAAATAAGAAGGCAAACATAGATATCATGAAAGAAGTTTCATACGAACTTGAACAACTACTGAAGTTGAATCAGCTATTTAAAATGGATATCAAATCTGGAATACATAAGAAGTTAGGAATTTGAACATGAAATATCATACATTTAGATTTAAATTTAGAAAAAGATGATAAATGGTCCAAACATTTCAAATCTGAAGAATATACGTGTGAAGGAGAAATTAGATATAACATCAAGGGAAATTCCAGAGAAAGATAGATTTCACAAGAAGATTTATAACTAAAATATGTTTAATTTCGCTATAGGGTAAGTTTGGATAAAAACAAATTATACAACAAGTGAAATATGCAATGAAATTAGAGGTCTTCTATAAGATTATATTAAAGATTTGAATATATCATGAATGGGGATTTTATAGAAATGAATTATAAAATGAAAGATGAATTTGTCAAAGACAAATTCAATGCCAATATTTATTTAGCTAGCTGCATTTATAATTAGATCTGTTAGAATAAGATTATTTAGAATGATGGCTAAATTATGTGGTAAAAGACTTTTTCAGGTACTACAGATAACATTGTTTATATTAATGAAGGAAATAATAAAGGAGATAATAAGGAGATAATAATGAAGGAAATAATAAAGGTTATTAGATAAATGAATTAGAAGATAAATAAATAAAAACCTGGATATTTCCAGATACTAAAGACTATCTAAAGACTAATGAATTACGGTACGGTTGGAGGAAAAAAATAAAGATTGAAAACAATTTAGAAGAGTTAAATTAAGCTATATATCTTGAGGATCACGATATTATGAAAATAAATAAATAAACAGCTCAAATTATATGAATTAAGATTAATTGATCAAAGAAGGAAAGATTTTGAAAAAAGAAATTTTATATAAATTTAGACTAATTCTACATTTTATTTTTGATTCTTATTTTATAAAAAATAAGCATGTCTTCTATATACAGGAGACATTATTATATCGTTGAAATTTTTTTCAAAGAACTTTAAATGTTTTAAGTCTTAAAAAATTTCGTTGTACATAACATCGTTTTAAAAGTTGAAACATAGAATTATATGGCTCACTTATAGGAGACTCAAACTATAATTATTTATAATAACACTATTACATAATTCACTTTAACATATTTTACACTAAAACATGCAAAAAATCATGAAAGGTTAATAAGTTTTGGCTTTTAAAGAAAACGAATTTTCTAAAACCAAAGCATGTAAAAAAATCATAATAACTTACTACTATGATTTTAATATACATTTTTTTTAACGTTTTGGTATTAAAAGACGATAATAAATGAATCATTTAATAGCATTTACAAGATATGGAGTGAGAAACTGCTACAAAAATTACTTTTAAGTCCCTTAGTACATCCTCATGGGTATTTTCTAAGCATATGATAATTTATGTTTATAATAATGCATAATTTACATTGAAATGTGTTCAAAAAATTAATTTTAAATGCATATTTCTTACATTTTAATATTTATTTCTGAATTTGCATCACATCCTCTATTGTAAAACAAATTATGCTTTTGGTTTTTGACAAAAACAAAAAAGATAAAAACTAAGTTAACTTTTTTAAAGATAATAAAAAATGTGATTTTTTTCTCAATATTTTTTAAAATTAACAAACAACCAACCAGTTTATTTAGATGGATAATTCATTTCTGAAAATATCAGCATTGATGTAGAAGCATAACATGACCACACAGATTGTATCTGATTATATATGTAACAACCAATAAAATTTTATACAGCTGGAATGAAGTGTAAATTTCCTCCTGTACTAACATGCTATATTTAAAGATTTTAGTTGCAGTTTTATGAAACTGAGAAAAGTATTTCAGAATGCCAACAATCATAAAATTGGCATGATATTGAAGATAGTACAATGCCATTTTCTAAATGAATTTCTTAATTCATTTATTATTATTAGAATAGTAGCGTTCAGAAATGATCAGACTATTAAAACATTGCCTCAACACTTCTTACTTCTGAAGTTTAGTAAATACCTTTTATCAAATGTTTTTCCATTCCGAAAATTTAATAAACATTTGCTTTTTAACTTATAAATATATAAAAATTTACTTTAGCTTTAAAAAAAATTGCGGAAGAATGAGATATATATTTTGCAAAGGAATGAAAATGCTTTCGCGACTCTTAGTTACTACAAATAAAGGAAACAAATTCGCGAAATTAAAAAAAAAGAGCCAGTTCTGTAATTAAAAGTAAAATGAAAATAAAAAATCTTACTTGAAATATTTTTAAGTATTTTTTGAAGCCAGCACGGGGCAATATATCGCATTGCTTCAAAATGTAAGAAAACTTAAAATAAAAAATCTTTTTCAATGAACTGCGAAAATAAAAAAATAAAATTAAAATAAATGAAATGGGCGCATTACCCCTCCCCCCAACTTTTTTTATCGCGACTTTAAGAGTGGTAAAATAACGCGACGTAGAGACTTGATAAAGCAATGACATTGTTTCGAATTTCATCATTAAAAAAAATCACTGTTATAAATTCTGCCCAAGGAAGGAAAAAAAATGCGTTGAATAAAAAAATCATTAAAAAGCTATTTTTTAAACCTTTAAAACGAACTTAAAATAATTTTTGTGTGATAATAAGCTTTGAAGTTATGGTGAAATCAAGTTAAAATTCTGTTTTTATTTTTAAACTAGCCGCCTTTGGCGACCAGCCGGTTCGCCAGTATTAATGCTCGCTAAAATTTTCATATAATATTTTATGTAGCTGTGTCTCATTACAGGTTTTTCATCAAAATATTTTAAAACCAAACAAATTTTGATAATCATATAATTCATTTAGAGTATTATTTAGTAATATTTTCTTCAGATGTACTGTTCATTGAACTACTCATCTTTCTCTTTCTATCCGAGCAATGATTGTCCTGAAATTGATATTTTACTTAA
This sequence comes from Argiope argentata, assembly GCA_026289955.1. NCBI lineage: Eukaryota > Metazoa > Arthropoda > Arachnida > Araneae > Araneidae > Argiope > Argiope argentata. The sequence continues at coordinate 1,404,599 of JAOUZG010012691.1, read as the reverse complement.
ATGGTGGAGAGAAAGGTCTAAAATTCTATGTTTTTATAAAATAATGAGATTCAAATTTTTATAAATGCAAACACATTAAACAAATAAAGACACAATTGGTTTTCAAGAGATGCGAAAGTTTAAAAACAGCTTGGAAAATGACGCGCACAGAGGAAATAATTGTGAAACACACACACACTTCTTTTCTTTCTTTCTTTTCCCCTATCCTTTTTTTCTTCACTACTTTTGTTTCTACAAACTCTTTTTCCCCTTTGTTATTCTTTTTTTTTCTTTCCCTGCCCAGATTTTATTTTGAGCAGGCGTAGATTAAATATTCATACAGACTAATAATAAAAGCAACTATTTTCTTTCTTTTTTAAACATCCCGTTATCTATGAATGAAAACCAACTGACTTCACGTATTTCTTTCTAAACAAATTATTAATTTATTATTTATTAATTTATTACTTCCTGCTATCTTACTCAGTTGGTGTGGGGGAAGGAAATGAAGATTTTTGGCGGGAAAGTAAGAAAAGTTCATTTTAACTATTTTCCTAACAGTTTTTTTTTTTTTTCTTTTTCATTTTTCTCTCCATGAGAACCATCCTCGTGTCTTAACGAAAATATTTAAAAAAATTAGCCGAATTGGTCGAGCCGTTCTGTAGTTTTGCGCTTAGCAACGCATTTCGAGATCCATTTTTATTAATATAGATGAACTACAAATTAAAATTTTGAAAAAGCCCCGTTTAATTGGTCCTTAATATAACAAAAATAACTTCCCAAATTCCGTGTTCCTAACTTCAATATGTATTTTATATATAGGAATGCCCACTAAATAAATTTACTTCTCTTCCTGCTGTCTCCAGCTAAACAGGTATGTGACTGATTCATTTGTGTCATAATTCTTGCTTCGATGCTTTGATTTGTTCAGGTTATAAGCCCAGAAAAACTTTAAGAATAAGATTGTGATGTTTGTAAGAATAATTATAAATATTTTTTGAGTTATATAAAAGACATGTGGAAAACCCTATGGTAGTAAGCTTAAGTGTAAAGTGTATATAACTATGATTGATTTTTTTAAAAATTTAATCTTGCATTTTAATTAAATAATTGAGCAAATTCTTATATGAGAATAAATTAATTTTAGTAGAAAATCTATTAAAATTGCTCTCAAAGGAACTTTGTCTTGCTTGATTAGGGTTAAAAATAGGATTCGGCATGCTTGAGGGAGAAGGTACATTCATAGGCAGTTAACTGGTAGGGCTAATTGCATGGATTGGAAATTTGCAATGAAAATGCACCTTATTAAAAAGGACTTGAGGGCAGTATTTAATGACTTAAGGGAATTATCTAGTGGAAAGAAAAGAAAGTGTTAGCGGATACTTATGAGGATAAAGGAATTACAAAAAAGATCAATCATAAAGGAATTGGTTAACGTTCGCTATACAGATTGTAACGATATGTCTGATTATTTGCATAGAGTTGTTTCAGCATATCAGTAGTTAAAATCTACAGGTATTAAACCTGTTGAGGAGTTAATTGCTGGGATAATTCTAGCAAACTTATCGGATAGATTTGAACCACTCATTATGGCATTAAAAAATTGTGGTGAGGAAATTACTATGGATAATGTAATAAATAGATTAGTAACTGAAGATGTAAAGCGCCAAGTAGAAGCTAATAGGGCACAGGCTTTTGTTAATGAAAAGTGCAAGAAATATTTTAAGGGTAAATGTTTCAAATGTCACTTATATGGGCACAAGAACTCAGATTGTTCTAAAGTTACACATAATGAAAGGAAATCTGAGAAAAGAAATAGTTTTAAGACAAAGCAACCAAAAATGGGGGAAGCTTACATTGCAGATGTGTATGTTGCCAGCTCTAATCCAGATCCTAATGTTTGGTTTATAGATAGTTGCACTTTGTATCACATGACTCCAAACAAGGAATTAATTGATGACTATACTAATCCTATTGTAAAATTAATAAAAAATGGAACTTCAGTAATAGAAGTTGAGGGTGTTGGTATTATAACATTCCTTTTGTATCGAAATGGAGAGAAAGTGCATGTAACTTTTAGTAATGCCATGCATGTTCCTAAGTGACAGCTAATTTTTTGTCTGTTAAGAATTTAAATAAAACTTTTGGAATGATTAACACATTTACTGGGGAAGATGTTTGGTCTATAACAATGAGCATTTAGTTGCTAGTAGGACATGTGTCGGGGACAATTTATATTCACTAGATATAAGTAGTGAATGGGCCTTGATTACTCACAATATTTCAAATGATTTATATCATAAAAGAGTAGGTCATTTAAGCAAAGGGGGAAGGACAAAGCTGAAGGATATGGTTGAAGGTTTTACTTTTAATGGTGAATTGCCTGATTGTACTACATGTATCAAGGACAACATGCATAAGCAGCCCTTTTCGAAGGGAAAAGCTAAGCGTGCCAAAGAAATATTGGGTATTGCGCATACAGATGTATGTAGGCCAATAAATGATGCATCAATTGTTAGTTCTCAATATTTTGTTTCCTTCATTGATGACTTATCACGAATTACTTTTGTCTATTTTTTAAAACATAGATCAAAAGTGTTTGAGAAATTTAAGATATTTCAGTCACATGTTGAGAAACTAACTGGCAGGCCAATTAAAGTATTTTATTCAGATAATGGAACAGAATTCATAAGCAATGCAATGATGAAATATCTAAAATCAAAAGGGATTCAGCATCCAAAGTCTATTCCATTTACACCCGTGCAAATAGGGGTAGCTGAGAGGAATAATAGAACTCTTGTTGAAAAGGCAAGATCAATGTTAGCTGATGTTCATCTTGATCGAAAATATTGGGTAGAAGCTGTTCAAACTGCTAATCATTGTAAAAATGCTTCCCCTACAGTTGCAGTTGCAGGAATGACTCCTTATGAAAAATGGAGTGGAGATAAACTGAACTTGGAGTATTTAAGAGTTTTTGGGTGCCGTGCATTTGTTCCTATCCCTAAAGAAAAGCGAACAAAATGGGATGATAAGGTAAAGGAAATGATGTTCATTGGGTATTGTCAAGATAGGAAAGGTTATCGTTTGATAGATTATGTAACTAATAAAATAATAAATGCAAGAGATGTACATTTTTTTAGAAAATCAAATGTATAATCTAACAAATGGGGGAAAACCCGAATTTTATGATGACTCTTAATTCAGTGGGAGTATAATAATAAGTTCTTCATACAATGAGACTAATAATGATTCCAATAATGAAACAGAATGATTAGGAAATGATAATGGTTAAACTGACTTGTCAGATAATGTTATTTCTCTAGATGATAATGCTATTGATAATAACACAAGTATAGACAATTCTCAGCCTGTATTGACTCGTCCAATCGTTATCAGGACTTCATAAAATTCCAAATCGTTATCAGGACTTTGATATGAATGGTATGCCAGATTTGCAAATGCCTAATTTAGATCGTATGTGTTGTGCAAAAGCTTTGGCAGCAGCTATAAATGATGGTTGTATAGAACCTAAAACAGTTGATGAGGCATTGAATGGTCCTGATGGGAATCCTTTGGAGAGACTCGATAACTGAAACTATATTAAATCATATCAAAAATTAAACATGGGAAATTATAGCCCAAAACATAGTAAGCTGTAAATGGGTGTTTAAAATTAAGAAAAACTCCAAAGGTGAGATAGATGGGTATAAAAGTCGGTCGGTAGCTAAGGGTTTCTCTCAGATTGAGGGAATAGATTATAATGAAACATTCTCCCCAGTTGTTCGTTATGTTACATTAAGAGTTTTATTAGCATATGTTGCTATTTATGATTGGGAAATTGATCAAATGGATGCAGTTATGGCTTTTGCACAAGGAACCTTAGAGGAGAAAATTTATATGAAAATACCAGAGGGTTTTAATGAATATTATGGTAGAAATCTTAAAGACAAGGTTCTGAAACTAAACAAAGCATTAGATGGCTTAAAACAAAGTGGTAGACTTTGGTGCCAAACATTGGAAAAGGGTTTGGTTGAAATGGGATTGAGACAAAGTTCGTTTGATAGTTGTGCCTTCATTAAATGAGATCAAAATAATGATCGAGTTATAGTAACCATTTATGTTGATGATTTGCTAATTTTTAGCAATTCTGTAAAGCTTAAAAATTGGGTTAAAAATAAACTTAAAAGGAGATTTGAAATGATAGATTTAGGTACTGCAAATTATTGCTTAGGAATTAAAATTGAACGTGATAGGAAAAATTGGTCTATTAGCCTGAATAAAACTCAGTATTTAGAGCGTATACTTTGCAAGTACTGTATGCATGAGTCACATCCTGTCACAACACCTTTGGACAGTAATAGTTCTTTAAATAAACTAACAAATAGTAAGGAGGATATGAGAAAAATTCCATTTCAAGCAGCAGTGAGAAGTCTCCTTTATGCGGCTCAGGCAACTCGGCCAGACATAAATTTTGCAGTGAATTTAATGTGCCAGTTCTGCAACAGTCCTAGTAAAACACACTGGACTGCTATAAAGCGTATCATGATACCTTCGAGAGACCACAAAAACAACGCTCAGCTATACTAAAGACCATGGTGATAATAATATTGGATATTGTGACTAATTATGGGGGAGACATAGCAGATAGAAGATCTACAACTGGGTATGTTTTCATGGTAAGCGGTGGAGCTGTGTCATGTTCTAGTAAAAGGCAACACACAGTTGCAACAAGCACAACAGAAGCTGAATATATGGCTCTGTCTGCTGCTGCTAAGGAAGCTATGTGGCTCAAGAAAATTGCGATCGACTTGGGAATCATTCATGTTAACGAAATAACTGTGTATTGTGATAACAATGGTGCCATCAATCTAAGTAAAAATAATATGTACCATACACGGAGCAAAGATATTGATATCCAACATCACTTTGTGTGGGAAGTGATAAAGAGTGGACAGATTATTGTTGAATGAATGCCAACCAGATAGACCAACTAGAATGATAGCAGATTTTCTGACAAAAACTGTGCCACGAGCACAACACGAGTTGTGTGCCCAATCAGTGGGTTTAAAACTATAAATGATGCAAGTTGATATGTGTTTATTTAAGTTTCAGTTATATTATTTTATGTTTATAACCAAGGTTTTTTTTGGATCTGTTTTGTAAGGATGATTTAATACCAGTTTTTTAATTTGAATATTAATCAAGTTTCTGGTTTACTCTGTATATTGTGTGTATAATCTAAAACTAAAGTGGGAGTGTTGAAATGTTAGTTTTTATTATACTATGTGCCAATAGATGGCACCATGAGCTAAATATATATATTATATATAGGAAAGCTCACTAAATTTACTTCTCTTCCTGCTGTCTCCAGCTTAACAGGTATGTGATTGACTCATTTGTGTCCTAATTCTTGCTTCGCTGCTCTGATATTCAATCGATTTGTACAGTTTATGCTACGCACTGAATAAACCTTAATATGCAAAGAAAGATTTCATTAGGAACATAATTTCTATAAGAGTTATAAAAAGAAGGGGGGGGGGGGCAATCATTACAGAATGACAGAATTTGGCCCCTTGAAGAAAAAAAAATTTTCAATTGAAAATTACATAAAAATATTCATTGAACCGCTTGAAAATTATTATTCAGTTTAAATTAATGCAACGAAAGCGATTTCTTTAATTATAATTTTAATAGCGGAAAAGTAGTGTGACTCAATGAATCGAAGATGCAATGATACTGCCATGAATTTCATCTTAATAAAAATCATTGTTATAAATTGTGTCCAAAACTAATTATTTAAAAATTGTAGAGGAAAAATTTTAAAAAAATTGTTATAATAGAAAAACTATATATATATATATATATATATATATATATATATATATATATATATATATATATATATATATATATATATAAACACACCCTTTTTATGGGTTTGAAAATCAATTTTCTGCAATGGTATTTTGATGTTACGGCACAAAGCGTTAAAATTCTGTGTTTACTTTTTAAATTACATTTCTAAAATTTTGAAACACCTCTTAGAGATCCTCTAATATCCAATAAGTGATTTTCCAAATTTTTTATTCATAACTTCAATTTTTAAATTTTTGTATTGTTTTCCCAGTTATGGCAAAATTTTACATCAAAAGGGAGATTTCATTGGGGAAAAATCGTTATACATTTATACATATAAACCTAATGAATAAAGTAAGACTGGCTCAAAAAAATATAATTTTCAAATGGTTTTAAGCTCATTTTAAAAATACAAAGTGAAAGAAATCACATTGATGGACACAAGTTTAATTGATGGAATTGAGTTTAAATCTCATCATACTAGATTAGACGAATTTTACCGACATAATTACTTGCCGCAGTTAATTACAATTCAGTAAAGTACATTAAAATTAATCTAATTCGTTGTTCAAAAGAATTGCTTCAAAACAACATATTAACCTTTTCCGGCGCGTCATTACAATTTTTTAAATTTAATGTAAATAATGCAATCAATGTGATTAACAGATCGTATACGTATGAATTTTGCAGTCATTTTTTTAACAAGCCTCCTTTCGCAGGGGATGGAGTCTATAAATGAGGACACCGCCTTTCTAGAACATTCTCTTTGCAAGAAAATCTTTCGAATTAATTGACAAATTCTTTATAAAAATAGATGTAATTATGAATAATTTAGATTTATGGATTCTTTTATTCATATTCTAGGTAATTTGAAAGATTTAAAATATTAAATATATACTTACAACAAAAATTTAGAATTGAATCTTATAGATAATTAAAAAATAAGAATCATTACAAGTTAATACACGTTATGATGACAAATTATAATATAAGTCAAATAACAATAGAATTTATCTAATTCAAAATAAATATTTACAATTGAACTCAATTAATTGTGCTAATTTTATTCATTAAATGTCAAATAAAAAACAATTGTTTCGTAAATAGATCGTGTTTTGTACAAATCTTTTTTTATACGGCACAGCGAATATTTTCGAGGTCGACACTTCATGGGCATATGTTGATTTTTATTATTTTTAATTGCTAAAAACATTAACAATCATTAATAAAAAAAGGTTAAATAAAAAAATATGGCTAGATAAAACTAAATATTTACAGAAAGAGATAGCAAATAAAGCAGAACATGAGGCTGCAACCCAACATTCTAGAAAATTTTAAATGTTAAATACTTTCTGGTTTCCAACATGGGTTTCTTTTTCCCGAATCTGAAGACAAACAAAACTTCGGCCTGAACATAGAATGATATCTCATCTTTCTCTGTAAAATATAAAATCACACGTTTTACGCGAAGAGAAGTGAACGAAAAAACAGACGTCCTAGATGGGCGGTATCATCAAATGAGGAAACCAGTGAATCAGCTAATTTGGTTAGTTCTTGGAAGATTAAGCAAAATTATCATTTAAAAACCTCATGCATATTGTAAGAAAATGGATGATTGATTTTGGTAAGATTTCTATTTTAAGACGGCCAAAAATCGGAGTATTTTTCCCGTAAAATTAATGACATAAAAGACACTCAATTTGCTCATGCTGCCATCTTTCTAAGAGACTAAATGCCATTCTCCCAGCAATTTTGGGGATTTTAAAGCCAATAGGTGTTCTTTCAGAACATTTTAAAATTGATGTCATCTTTTTCGACCATCGCCGTAGAAAGGGTTAGAGAGAATGTTTATTGAATGTTTATAGTGCTAAAGAGACTTCAATGCAAGAGATTTTGCAACAGCCTCTACTATGTTGGATATATCTGTATTGTGTTCGATAATCATTTTTCTGTATTCTTATTTTCCGTCGGGCGGAAAAATTTGCTTTATTCTCCTTTAACATGAAAAAAGATTATAGGCTGTATCTAATTTCTTCTCGCTTTGGCAGCAGTTGCTTGTGTCTTTATATTTGCTTAGCTTGCTTTTTATTTTATTAACCTTTATTTTGATTAATATCAACAACTACTTAAATTGCTTTCCTTCATAGATGATTCCAAAAATCTAAAAATATAAGCACATTATTGTAATCTAGAAGAATTGAATCATTTAGCAAGGTTTCTACAACTCACATGCATCAATTGGGATAATAAAATTATGAATGATGCGAATCATCGAATAACACATTCATGGTTACTAACAGAAATATGAAGGACATCGGGAGTGAAGAATTTTCAACCCCGAAATGATAAAACGAATGCAGTAATCTATAGATAATTTATTGCAACCCTGTTCATGACTATTGATGCACATTGAAAAGAAAAGCTCATTTATCACCCCATTATTTGAAATGACACTTCATGAGAAAATGTTTTCTTTGAAATAATTTTCTTTTCAACTTGGTAAAATGAATAAATCATCTGCAATACTACCTTAGAACAAACTTTAGCATTTTTTTTTTGAAGAATAAATCCTTGTTTTGTTTGTAAAACAATGGGTTTATTAATCTGGGTTCTCTTTAGTGTCTGTTACCTCTAGCACCCACCTGAATGAACATTTAAATTATTTTAAAATCCAAAATACTTTTACATCTAAACTTTGAGGAATTAATTATGTTGCAGTAAGCTTATGTATATTCAAAATATACAAATCAAGGCTAGATTTGAAAAAATGATAGTATGGAAATTGTAAATTTTGCTTTGGTAAAAAGTATATAATTCAGAAAAAATAAGTATAAATCTTGAAAAGTCTCAACCATATTGAACGATGTGGTTTGTATTTCAATACCTTTTATAAAAGTTATTAAATAAATAATTACAATTAATTATACTATTGATATTAATTACATATATTTAAAACAAATGAAGCAAAGATAATTAATTTTTTATCATGAATGGTTCTACTTAAGACTTCTAAATTCTTGGGCACTTTTTAAACATACAAATAATTACTGTTTTTCTATTTTATTTACATTATTCGTTGTATACATATGGCAGGAATAATATATATTTTCCATATTCTGAGTACTTGGATGATATTAAGGTTAGTGAATTATATTTAAAAAAATTCAAAAATTAAATGCAATATCAAAAATTGCAATTTGGCACTAAAATACCAATATAAAAACTTGTAAGAATTTTAAGCGATACGAAATGATTGACAGCTATAAACAGGCATGTCTTAAAGTGTTTTTCTGGAGGACATATAGCTATTCTGGTATTTCAATAAACCACAATGCACAGAAATGAGTAGGGTGGGGTAGGGAGACATACCAATTCTTATTTTAATATGTTTTGGAATATCTGGAACTATTATGCCCTGAAATTCCTTTCCTTTTCTTGGTACATCAGGTGAACAAGCATTTGTGAAAATGTTTCCAGACTATCGTATTCAATGTATGGGAATCCATGTGTAAAATTTAAATACATATTGAATGATTATATATATGCAAGCTTTAATAAAAGCACAAACTACATACTTAAATCTAATTTTATAAACAAATTCCTATTTGAATACTTAAGACAAGCATCCCAGTATCAGAAACACCAGTAATTCACAAGAACCACATTCAAAGAAGAGAGCCTTTATTGACAACTTGGGAACAAAATACACGATGGCTTCAATCAAAATACAGAACAAATTATAGTATCAGCAGTTTTTGTTGCATCAAATGATGAAAGAAAAATTTAGAGAACAGTATATACAATAACAAGATAAACTGAAAAGTGAAAGTAAATGGTATGTGCAAGTGAATATAAATGATTTTTTAGTTATAAAATAAAAATTGGAACCAGCATTAGATAAAAATGAACACAAATATTCCCCTAAGTAAAAGAATGCAAGATACACTCTAGGTCAGTACTTTTATTTAATAGTTTTTGAAACAAAATTTTTTTCAATGTATCTGAATATACATATAAAAATGACCTGATGTTTATCAAACTATAGGGAGGTGCAAAATGATTGAATGACTTCACATATAAAACCACGCGTATTTCATTCAGCTGCTTTTGCTTGACACAGAATCTAAAAAATGACAGGTGAATGAACAGCACAAATATGACAGATGAGATGACATGGGAGATGTTAACTTCAAAAAATATTGTGCAATTTTTTACATCAACAACTAACAGCAACTTGTTGTTATTACAGCTACTTGTAGTTATAATAATAAAAGAAGCCTACAATGATTTATTACACTGGTAGGGGAGATAATGGCTAAAGGTTTTACTTTAGAGTCTATATAATGCAACATTTAATTTTAATATCAAATAAAAAAGGGCAATTGTTTAAAAAAATTTAAATACCTTTTTAAAAAAAGAAATGACAATATTGTTTGTTCGCTAATCATCCCCCTAGAAGCAATGCTCTATAACAAAAATTAAGCTTCCTCATCATCATCTTCCTCTTCATCAGCACCTTCATCTCCGTCTTCCCCTTCACCATCTTCTCCTTCATCGTAATCATCAGGAATGACATCATCATCATCGTCACCATCTTCATCATACTTATCTTCGGATTCCCCATTTTCCTCTTTATCTGGAAAAAATAAGATAAGAGAGAATGAACTTCATGACTTAAAATTACATTTTATATAAAGAATAAATCAAAATGTAACCTAATAGCAGAAGAACATAATGAATTGATTTATTCTATCAAGTCATTAAGCATATTGTTATAACTTAGTCAATACTAGAGTAATGATAAAAATTTCTTAAGTCCTCTAGACGAAATATAATCATTTTTACACCTTGCAACACCAGCATATACATGTTGGTTACCATTGAATAGAACCATATTTGCTTTTAATTTCAGTTAATTCAAGAATTAACTGATGGAATAAAAATCTTAATATGGTCCAGGAGCCAAAGCTCATATATTTAAATTAACTGAGATATTAAATAACAGTCTCGTATAAAATCACTTGTGCACACACTTCTAAGTGTGTGCATTATGAAATAAATTTTTCAAAAACTAAAATTTAAATTAATGTTGCAAGCACTGAAGTTGGGAAACAGACTTCCTTAAATATAAAATTTATAATGGTCTAAGACTGTTAATTTTTTTAAACCTATCTAACAATATACAATACAATTTTAAAATTTATTTCAAAATATTTGAAATATACACTTCATAAGCTGAGTAAATAATTAATATGCAAGAATACACTGGATGGTTATTCATGCATTTTCGAAGCGAAGCAACTGTAAATTTGGTAGGTAAATGTAAAGAATATACTTTGGTTAAGTTCCAATTATCTGAGTATATATTATACCTCTTAACACAGCACAGCTTAAGAGTGGCAGTGTGATGTCATTGCCAGACTCAAGTGCATGAGATGTCATTTGCCAGATTCATATGAGAATGTAGTGTCATTGCCAGACTCATGCATGATGTCCAGCACATACCTGAAATTCATTTAAAGGATGTTCAAAATTAGACTTCCATAAGTCAAATTTAAATTTGGTGTATGACCTGAAACCATTTTTATCTGGCATTGCACAAGTCATTTTGTATGTGCATTTCCCCATCAGTCTTAGATTCAACGTTCGTGAGCTATTAGGTGAGTTTTCAAATCAGGTTCTCAAGCCACGAAGCACTTCATAGCAAAGGCAATCTCTGGCAAAAATGTATTTCAACACATGGTTCCCAAAACACATTTATATATATTATGAATACCTTTCAACAAGCAAAGGCATATTAAAAAAAATCAAGAAAAAGTTTCTGGTATTTACAAAATTTAAAACATTAAAAAACGTTCAGTCAATATGGCAAAACAGTCCCTTTCTTCAGTTCTAAACAAATATTTACCAACAATTCAAACCAAATTAATTAAGATTACATAAGAATAAGTGTATCAGAGGAACATGTAATATTAAGTAAATTAATTATAAACATGTAATTAGCTTAAAATTAATACAAGTTATAATTACTGAATTTAAATCCAAACCATAATTCCATTAAGATAAAGTCACAAAAAATATAGTACCCTTTTACCAGAACACTGATAAATGATAATACCAGGTACAGATTAGGACCATAAGTGATAAAAAGCTCAGTATATGGTAACATATTTACAGAAAAAGAATAATGGAGAATTCAACTATTACAAGACATTAATTTCAATATGAATAAAGAGGCATATTTATATAACATTCATACCCAATAAAAAGCAATGGAATACCCAACATATCTTATATTGCTGCATATTCATAATGTAAAATATAGCATAAAAAAGCAACTTCCAAAATGTTAAGATATCATAATTTTACATGAAAAAGGAAAAATAAAATAATAAATCCATATATAATAAGCATATACATAGATCTCTACAAATATGTCAATTACACAAGATTTTTGTCATTTTCATTTGTATTATAAACAAAGCAGATAGATACACTATAATGAATTACTTTGTACTTTACTTACAAAACAGAATATAATAATGCAAGTTATGGACCAAAGTCATGTTGAAAAGCCATTTAATAAAGCACTATAAAACAGCAATTACTAAAAATAATTCAATTCAATGTTATTAAACAATTCAAAAAATTTACTTCCCTCTTGCTAAAAATAATTTTTTTCAGAAACATACAAGATAAATAAAAATGCAGAATTTTTCTTAAGTTTTTTATCAGTATAAAAATACATAAAATGAATACATTGTTTAAAAAGTTATTTCAAAAATACTAATTCATGTCCATCTTTACAAAAGTAAATAGAATTTTTAAAGGAAACTATTAAATAATAAAGCAACAGAAAGGCAAAAATGCTATATCACAATTAAGAGAAGAATTAAAAACATGTTCACTTTTATTTCAGTAATCAAAAATAATGATAATTAGAATTGTAAGCAGTAACAATTGGCAATTTAGTCAAACAAATATAATTCACAACTTGGAAATTTAAATGATAAAACTTTTAATTCACATGAAATTAAAATAATTGCATTTGAAAATTAATCAAAAGTTCACAAAAAAATATTGGAATAACAGCACTCTTAAAAAGTAACAGCATATCATGCATTTTAGACTTAAATATTCTACTTAAGAATTACATAAGAACTAAATTCCTTTTGTTACATCATAAGTCTTGCAGCTCAACAGACAGAACAAAGGGCTCCAACAGCCCAATTTCATACATGAGTACTTTCAGCAGCAAAGGCAAATATATTTGCACCACATCAGTGTAATTACATAGGCCAGCAAATTATCGGATCCAGTTATTACAAATCTCTATATTATCTTTCATAAAAAATCAATTATTTTAACAGGATTTCAAGATCATTCATATAACACAATACTTACAATATTATTCAGTATCCACAGTATCACAGCCTATAGCTTTTATTATATAATCAGGATAAAAACAATTCAGTCGAAAAAACATTGATCAATGCAAAATTCCAACAGTTAATTTAAAATTTAGATATATTCGCTTAGCTTCTAATATATAGTTGTGACAAATGTATCTTTGCATAATCACATAAGAATTAGCTCATTTAGGCAAATTATATTTGAAATATAAATTTATAATTATTATACTTATTTAGATATATACTTACATCTTAATTTGAAAACACATAAAAATTTTACACATTTTGTTATATTTACATAAAATTAGTAACTATATAGACAAATAACATGAACAAAGAATCCAAAAACTAAATACAGTTACAATATAACAAGCATCACAACTATACAACTAAATAAACTTGGGGAAAAAAATACATACACATAAAAAAAAAGAGTCACTGACCTGTTTCAACAGATACAGTTTAATGTAAAATGTTTAGAAATTATGACCACTGAAAATACAATTTCATTCAAATTATAGTAAAAGCAGTACTTACCTCATGAATAAGGCAAAGTAACTAAAATATTAGCATGTTAAGAATTGTTACAGATACTGTGAAAAAAATATTACAGCCCCATTCATAAAATTTACATTCAGTAAATTAAATTTTCAAGAGCCACATAAACAATCAATCAACTTTTTTTTATTACACAATTACAGCATTATCTGGAAATGATACAAACAAAAGAAAACAGGATATATAAAGCTGAGAACTGAGTTCAATAGGATTTAAATTTGTTCTAATATGTTTACAAATATATAAATGAATTACAACCAATAACAAATCACAACACAAATATTAAAACTGAAAAGACAAGTAATAAAAAAAAGACTATTTCTTCAAACAATATACATGACAAAAACACTTAAAATTTCTATACTAATAAAGTATAAGATTTAACAAAATCTAGAAATGATTGACAGAAACAGATGTACAGTACACTTTTAAAGTTTTAAAAAGAAATAAAAATCAAGTTCTTACCAATTAACAAATCATTAATTCAAGTTCTTAACAATTATTTCGAAAAGACTTAGCTTTACACTGAAATAAAACTACAAATTATGTTACATAATTTATAATCGAAGGTCAAGATGTGCACTCACAAAATAAAATATACCTTATATTTATAACATATAACAACAAAAATGGTCTAAAGAATTTATACAAGAAAAAATACTGTTAGAATAACTTATGAATGTAGTAATTTATATACATTATGACATGCCAGAAAATCCTATTTCAAAAATTCAAACATCTCATTTGACTACACATCTCATCTCATTGACTACATTGAAGATAATCATTAAATTTAAAAATAAAATAATTTACTGTACACTCACAGGTAATTGCTAGTAAGAAACTTTTATACTAGTATAATTAATGATATAACACAATTTACCCTGTCTTTGAAAAAAATAAGCACAATACTTCTTTTCAGCTATAAGCATACAAATCTTTATACAAAGAATAACATACAACTTTTATTACATTATTCTTACAGTACGAAAACAGAATGTTAAAGCCATCAAAATTTCATACATCAACCTGTAGCAAAATTGTCATAAACTGTTATTTAGGAAGTAAATAATTCTAATTAAAAAACAACAAATGTTTTTTCCGATTTAAATGTTACAGTTCCCATCTTAAAGTTAAATACAAGCATTATTTTTAACTATTTTAATCAAAACTGTAAATCAAGAAACAATCTCAATACCAAAATATTACTTTGTTTACATTTTCATCTTATCACCTAAAATTTGACAGTTCAAAGACAAATTTTTAAATAGCCCCCCCCCCCCACCCCAGCATTGTTCATCCTAGCATGCTATGAATTTACTTCTAAGACTCTAGTGCCGTTATTTACTTGAATACATGTACATCTTTATTTTTTGGATTTCTTTTTCCTTAAGGCCCTTTTTTTCACCTAGTATAAATACGAGCAAGACAAAATTTACCAGAGTATTTTCTTTATGAAAAAGTTGAATCACAATTGAATTTTTTAAAAAAAGATTTATATGTTTGAATGATGGCAAAATACTGTAAATTTAAGAATAGTTTCTGAAATAAAATATTTTCCTTTAAATGATTCTCTACAGACTCATAATAAAAACCAAAGCAGCCAACTAAAATTTGCCATTTTAAAATCTGAAAATTATAAACAATATTACAAATTCATATTCTCATGATTAGAAGAGTTTCAATCAGAAAAGTCCCAATCAACAATTCAAAATAAGGATTTCTCCTTATAAACCTACCAAGATAGCAAACATCTAAGAAAAGGCAAAATTTCTTATCATCAAGGAATTCATGAAAAACTTTTTGTACAATGTGTCATAGCTACACTTAAACAAAACTGATAGACTGAAACACTTCAAAAAAAAAAAAAAAACTAAAATTATGAAATGCAGTAGAAAAATGTAAATGAAAACCAAATGATAAATCCAAGTGATACACATTTACAAAAGTAAACAAAATTTAATGTATCCAATATACGATAGAAAAAGCTGCAATTTTTTCTGTAAACACAGAAAGTATGAAGCCATATATTAAAACTGTTGAATCTTGTGTAAATTCAGCAAATGTCCAATAAAACTACAAAAAAAATCTTCAGGGAAAATAGAATTTTAGATATCTTCAATTTTTTTTTATCACAACCACTTACTAACAAAAATCACTATCAAACCCTATTCACTTGTGTCCAGAGGTTAAGAAACCAGAGTTCAAGCATTGGTGATACTCCCCTCACACTGACGATAATTTAGAAAGAAATTTCAGAAACATGGGGTGAAAATCAAGCAAACCACTAACAGAAAAATACTCAAAAGACTAAGCATTTTAAGTTCCTATAACACATGTTCCAAGATTAACTTTGATTTCAATAGCAGATTAATTATAGCATAGAAATTTAATATTAACCTTCAAGTTAAAATGAAAGCTAAATAGATAAAATAAACCACTTTTGGAAGTCAATTAAGACAAAGAACACTGATCAAACAGGGGACAACTTTAAATATAAATATATGCACTAAATTCAATGATTAATTAAGAGCAAAAATCTTACAAAGAACAGAGAAATTGTGTCCCTTTATCATAACCTTAATATCTAAACCTGTAAAAATTCAAGTGAACCAAAATCAAATTAAGAAATCTGAGTGCTTCCACATATGCACTTTCACTTGAATCAATAAGCTATAGCCGAACAAACTAGTATTTCTCAACAAACTATAAATTTCGTTTAAAAAAAATGTTTTAAAATAGCAATATTATTCTAAATAAAAGCAACCAAAAAATATTTTCAAGCAAAGCAATCATTATGCAGTGTGATTATAATTAAGTTATGATTTCAAAAATTGTAACTATCCATAATTTTAAAACTACAGGTCAGAATGACTCGTTATTTTAGCAGAACAATAATTTAACTATGGAATTTTGTTAGGCAAAGGGGGAAATAATAGTTCAAAATGTGTCGATAGATGACGGTATCAGGGTTCATGTTGTCTGGAGATATACGAATTACTTACAAGTGGCATGTGCACCATAGACATAGCAGACTAAAAATGCAGAGCACCAGCGCTCTGTCTAAATGATTCACCATGCTTCTGAATATGAAAGATTGCAATATGCTCTTGAAGCTTTTTTATAATGATGACTGTGCACTTACAGTTATCAGGAAGTTTCGGACATTAAAATCCATTAAATTTGGTCCAATAATCACAAATGTTCTGAGAAAAATTATTGCTAAATTCGAGATGAGTTCATTTGATGTGAAAGGGGTAGAGGAAACACTTTCGGCTGTGGAAGATGTGGCTATAGCATTAGAACAGACTAACAGAAAGTTGGCTGAATGTTGGATAAGCTGATCAGAACCTATGGAATAACTAGCACTATTATCCATAAAAGATAACTCATGTGCGGCAGTAATTACTACCTGCTGACCTGGAAGCATCTTTTGAACTACTATTTCTTGCCCTCATGGATATAGACAACGGATGGCCAGGAATCATTCTATGATCTAATGAAGCTCACTCCAGAGCCTATGGCAGGGGCAGTTCGGGTCTTCACGTTGGAGGGCACCCAAATCGAAATAACTTTAAAAATTTGAATATTTTTCATTTAGAAACATAGTAATTTTTAGTTTACGAATTTTGGGGTTCCTCTTGTAGACAGATGTTCAAGATACTTATATAAATCTTGCCTTAGCATTTTGTCAGCTTGCATTTTAAATTCAATGGTTAAATGTGTTACTTCGATCTAAAAATAAGTGTTGTTAATTCAGTTTAAATAGCATTTTGAAATAACTAACGAAAATTACCATACACAAGATCGGGTAAGTAAAAACATAGCACAGGTCTTCATTACTGAAGCAGAGCCCCCCCCCCAAATAAGTCTTTGTTCCAGATTCTAATTAGGCCAAGCCGGGCCCTTCTCACTCCCATTTACACGGTTATGTAAATACGCAAATTGCATGATGTGGGTGACCAAGAAACCATTCCAGCTACAACGGTAACCTCTTCAGTCTGAAAATATAACTGTGTAATGTGGAATACTGGCAAAGTTTATCGTTGGGCCGTTTATCTTCCCAGGACACCGTTACTGGCAAACGGTATGAAGCCCTTTTTGCATAACCATGCCTGTCCATCATTTCATCAGCAGCAACAGTGTGGATCACACAATATTCATACAAGATGGTGCTCATCCGCACTTGCTACACCTGCTTGGTATTCATTTCAGTGATGGTAGGATAATAAGCCGCCATGTTCCTTTGACTTAAACCCATGTGGGATTTGGTTTTGTGGGTACTTGATGAATGCTTTTTACAGTAAACAGATTGAGAATCCAGCCGACTGAAAGGCAAGCATTACACACTACATCCGTACAGACACTCTCCGATCTATTGATGAGCATGCTGTTTTGCGCATCCAATTAGAAGTGGAACAAGGCGGAAGATATATAGAACAACTCAAGCTTTAACCACCCATCAGCAAGATGTTTATTCCACGCAGGTCCCCCCCCTCTTTAAGTCATTATCACTATTGTTATAAACATGTATTATTGTCTTATCGCTTATAAATCTTTAGTAAACCCCCGAATATTGTTTCTTTTTGGCTAATAATATGCCTGTATTTAACCAACCCATTTTTGGCCTTTCCCCAGACACCAACATCTATTGGCTCATTTTGGAACTTTCCTCTTCACCGAAATAAAATTCCATTGCCTCAAAAATTGTTTTGCTAAAATATCAAGTCATTCAGACCAATAGTTTAAAAATTAACAATTTCTGAAATCGCAACTTTTATTACAACACTCTGTCCTTGAAGCGACCTTGTCAAGAATATTGAAGGAATGCAGGAATTTCAGAAAGCTTCCCAAGTGAGCTGGTTTCTGAATTCAGTGTGCTCTTAGAGCATTCCTTCTTTATTAGAGAAGCCATGAAACAAATTTAGAAGCTGTTTAAACAAATAGCAATGACAAAAATGAAGTTGGCTAGTAAGAAAATATATTTTACTAGTAGAGGTTTATCCATCAATTTCTCATCACATTTTCATTATTTCCATGCATACAACTTTTCTCAAGGTATAAAATTTTTTTTTCAGTCTTCTACTTCACACTTGAATCAGAGAGCAAAAACAAAACAAGCTTTATTAATGTATTCTCCCTATATAATTAGTGCAAACTATAATATCAGAGGAAGGGGAATCAAAGTGCCAATAATCTAAACAAAGAATTCAAATACTTGTTAAGGAAATGTTTCCGTAAAAACTAAATAAAGACCTCTCCTTCTTCAATTGCTCATCATATTAAGTTTCTGCAAACAAAAAAACTGTCCACATGAACCAGCAAAATTCTTACTATAGCTACTAAAATAAGCATGTTCATATGCACACTCATAAAATAGAGGGGGAAATTGCAAATCAAACATTGTTGCTGAGAGAGGGGGGGGGACAAAAAGGTAAGATGAGACCAAAGGCAAGATGTAAAATTTACTTAATAAATATTTCTTATGCCTACCTAGATAATAAATGAGTAGCATCTACTTCATTCCTAGACCAGATTAATACTATTTCTGAAATTAGCAACTAAATGATTTAACATTACAACTTTTATGATAAAATTATAACCATAATAGTATATAGACTGCACCTTAGCATATAAATGCGAAATGAAGGAATATGACTAACTTAAATGAACCAATGTTCCATTTTTGAGCACCCAACAGCTTATGATGGCTATTCAATTGCTTAAAGGAAGAATATAATCTTACAAGGATTGTGTCTTCCCTCTTTCAGTACATGTGAATTATCTATGCTTGTCAAATGTGTCCTGAATCCCTTAATTTTTCTCTCTCAAAAAGTTTCTGTAGAGTATTACAACAAAATTCGCAGAGATTTCTTGAGGGGAAAGTCAATTTCTTAGAGCCCTCAAAGATGAAATCCCCAACTTCACTTTATAAGGAGCTTAGTAATAACTATGATTAAACTGGTAAGCTATTGCTTAAAAAATCAAATTATTAAAACACTAAAGAGACCATAATACCTTTAAAAGCTATATTGAAAACAGTTTCCTCCCAGAGATTTCTTAAGCTCTAATAGAAGTTAAATCACTATACGGCTACTAAGGCATCAATTTCCACAGGACAAATCGTAACAATGACACGGTTTTGAAGGATTACAGAAGCAAATAAAGCAACTCCATAACCCATTCTTTAATCTATAAGCAAACCAATCCAAATTATTTGTACTGCATACATAAAAATTGCCTTAAGAGCTTCTAACAATTAATTTGATAATGGAAAGTTGACTAAGTCAATAAATTAAACACAAAAATCCCACAACTTTCGCTTGTTTCTCAGATGCTCCGATATGAAGGTATTTCAGTTGTTGATGCACATTTTAAATCAAATTTCTCTCCATTACAATAAATCTCTTTATTCAGAAATCATTTTTATACTTTTCATTGCTTGTTCTTAAGCTTCATATAAAACATTTAACAAATACAACTCCTCCCAATGCCTTTGTGATAAGCTTCAATATTTGATATGGAATCTGTCTCCATTGAATTATTTCAAACTTAATTTAACCATTGTTCACACATTCCCTAAATACATTATTTCCCTTAGATAATTTTTAAAAAGAAATGCATGGGCATGTCATGTTTGAATTCTCCTCTAATAGGTTGAAAGTTAATTAAGACCCAAATTTTAAGTACACAATTTCAAATATTCACTTCAAAAATAAAACAATTTTCTTCAAACATTTTCACAAAACCTAAAACTTTCACTAGAAACCATTTCTGCAGATAAGAAAATATGATTACATTTGACAACAAATAAAAGTTAAATTAATGTTCTAAAATATCGAAGAAGAAAACTTTGAGACAACAAATTTTTAAAATGTAATAATATCAACCCATTTAATCCTACAAATATTCAAACATATATTATCAGTAACAGAACATGTTTACTTATTTGCTGCAGGTTGATGTAATGACAAGACAAATATACATTCATTTTTTTAACGAACAATATTTTGCCTCTTTAAAGGTTAACAGTTGAATAACATCCATAATTCTTTTTCTTATATACACTCTATTACACCTACAAAAGGTTGAAAAGAAATACACCACAGCTTCATGGTATGAATATAAATGAGAGTACCATATTATACAAACTGAGCTTCAATTCTTATTGGTCCTATAAATCATACCCAGCAATTATCTAGCATTCTAGTAGGTCAATTAAAAACAATTTTATCAAGTATTACCAGAAACAAATTTTGCCAGAGTGGAAAGCCATATACTTAAGTACCTGTAGCTTTATCTGATATCACACAAAATAGCACACGTGAAACCATTGGAATTTTAAAGTAAATTTAGAAATGCCAGACAGTGGAAAACAGGTTGCATTTGTACACCTTTAATTTAATATGCATAATTCATATAATTAACAATAAATTACAAAAAATAAAACTAATTAGTACATTTTAAATGTAGTTGTTGCATTCTCAAAATTTATTTAAGTCTTACTTTCAGCTGGAAAACTAGAAAATAACATAGTAATACAGTCATAATACATCACACAATAAAAGTTAAAGCTTAGTAGAAAACAGCAAAATTATAAACATTTAAAAGTTAAACAGCAGTAAATTGCAATATTACTAAGTGCAATTTTAAATACTGAAGTGAAGAAAAATTTCATAAAAATGGAAAGTGCTACATCTACTAAAAGTTTTTGTAACAAACTGGAAAAGAAAAAGAAAAAAAAATTGTAAGGAAATAAAAATTTTAATTCTCAGATTGATTGTATTAATATATATTACACATTTAAAGATTTAAAGAATTTGCATTAAGAATACAACTTTCATGGAACTAGAATGATTATAAATGTGCCCAAAAATTCTGACTGGAAAACAAAATAAGATGAGTTTGTCAGTTATTTTACATTTAGGAAAAAGAAAATTTCTTTTAAGATTAAGCTTATATTGATTGGAAAATTTGGCAACATCTGGAAGATACAATAATCTAACAGCTTTTGAAACTAGCTCTACCAAATAAGCAAGCAATAGCTTCATATTAGGTTGATACTAATATGCAATTACCCACAGAATTTCCAAACCTTCTGATCACAAGCAACTCATTTTAAAACCAAAATGCAATACAAGACATAAGAATATGAACCAAGTATGGCAAAGCAGTAGTTTAGTTAAAACTACAGAGTGGGAAGCAGGTGCACTTAAATATATGTTCAAAAATTGAACAGGTGACAACCAATTTATTGAGAACTGAATAAAAAAAATACAAAACTAAGCATTGAGAAATGCACATTGCTCAGATAGCAATATTTTAATAAAGTGGAGAGAATATACCAATGGCAATTTCCTATAACTGGATACATCTTTAAAAAATCAGATGGCAAGAAGGAAATTCAAAACTCCCAATATAACAGCTTGAATTTACAATAAAAGCTGCTATTGAATATAGAATTACAACAATAGTAGAATAAGATCAGAATTAAACCAAGCAAAAGGTCGCATTTTTTTTTTTAATGAGAAGGCAGAAAGTGTTAACTCCACACAGATAGTGAAAATCTGAGCACATCTGACTAAAAGATCTTGAAAAACAGCATGTGTCAAGAACTTCCATTATTTTATACATAGCATTTTGTAACATGATAATATCTAGTTATTTTAGTTATCAGAATATCAATTCATTATTTAACATCTAACATCAACCAAATCATTATAAAATCAATGAAGACCACAGGAAACAAGAAAGTTTCAAACTATGGTCAAATAATTTTTCTTCACAACAAAGTCAAAACTGTCATACAACTTTCATAATAATGTAAAAATAATATTAAAATTAAGAAGCAAAAAATAAAGTACCTAATAAAAAATGTAGAGCTGGCAAGTACCAATTGGAAAAAGGCATCAAGAGGCTAGATATCTAAGGTTACAATCATCATAAACAGCTATTATTGATTAAAGTAAAGGATGAAATATGCATTATCTACAAGGATTACTATGTCCTGTAAAGCTTAACTATTCAACTAGAAACAATTCAGAAAAGCACAGGCAATCATTACATGTAAGCACATATTTCCAGATATAAATAAGCAGTATACCATCAATTCTAGTAAGCAACTAATAGTCTAAAGCACAAATGCACTCAATGTAAACAGCTCAATATGCAGCAAAGCATTCCTACAAAGTAAAGATAATCTGAAAGAAAAGTGTAAGTATCAACAAGAAAATTGGGATACAATAGATGGAAAGCTTAAGCTTCAAAGATTAGGTAAATGAATATGGATAGCTCATATAAGCAGAGCAATTTAAGAATGCAACTGTAAAATCTTGTGCAGAAATGTGCATTTACTTGAGTAGCATTTAGTGAAACGAGGCAATGCAAGCTGAATGGTGACTAATAAAAAGCTTGCAAATCAAATGTGCCATTTTCTAAACTAGCATCAAATTGCACTCAATTTTAACAGGGTGAAAAATGAAGATTTCAGGCTGCTATCATAGAGCAGAGTGCAAGCAAAAAGTGCAATGGAAACAATATTGAATTTTTTTAAAATAAAACATAGGATTAATAACTAGTGTTATGCATTCATTTCTAAGAATAGGAAATGCATAGAAAGTAAATTTTCCTCTCTGGTTAAAACAAATGAGCAGAAAAATCTTAAACTAGCCTTGAAAAAAGCAATAATTTACGTATGTTTGATAAAAATGTAAAGAGCAATGCATGAATGGGCAATATCAATGCAAAATGACAAATTAGCGCCAGAAGTTACATAAAAATACTTCAGAGCCATGAAAAAAAAAACTTTTGAGTTAAAAACATAACAAATAACAAAAATGCAAAAAGCAACTATGAACGTTCAGATAGCACTGAAAAAGAAATATGGTTTATAATATATTTTCAGAAATCCTGAGAAGTCAAAAATTTTATAAAATAATCCTACCCAAAAATTACCAGTATTCACATTTGACAGCAAAGGATGCATGGTTTGAAAAAATTCAATTTAAAGAACTGGATTACATAAAAGTAAGAAATCCACCAGATATCTAAATATAAAAAAATCCAGCAATATCAACATTTGATATGAACAATAAAGTAACAGTATATTTCAAGATGGCTCATCTAGAACATAAATAGAATGCATCAAAGAAAATAGGGGAGACGAGAGCCTTGCATATTCAAAAGCTAAAAATATTGAAATTTTTTTCCTAAATATTAAAAAAAGTTATATGGTTAAATAATGTCACTTAAACAATCATACACAAACATTGTGTATTGTAAAATCTACATATGGCATTAAAATTTTGATTATGTAAAATCTATTTTAGTAAAAACTGAAATTTTCATTAAATACTTTTAAGAGAATGCAACAACATTTTTTAAAAAAAGAATTGTCAAGAAAACAGAGATTAAAACTCGAATGAAATGACTTACTCTTATGGTCAGTCTGAAAAGAAAAGAAAAGAAAGAAATTAGAAACTCAACAAATTATAATTTTCAAATAACACAATTCAATGTATATAAATGACAAGATTAATTTGCAACATCTGATAACAGATTATGGTAGCTAACTCATATATTATTTGCAAATTGAGCACACATAAAAGGTAACATTTAAATTCCTGAATCTTCAACTCACTATAAGTGACATGTGGCAGGTTTGCATTTGTGTTTCAAAACAACACAAAACACACATGTAAATAACCATAAAAATTTTATATATTTAAGTTACCTAACTATATAAAATTCAGTAATGTGCACAAAGAACACTATAATTTAAGAAATTGATTCTAACTTTTAGTGAATGATATTTAGATAAAACTGCAATTAAACTCCAATCTTTTAATTCAATTTATTGCATACACAGTCAAGCATGCAATCCAAAAATGTCTGTCTTAACATTTAAATTCAAAATAGTTAAAACAATTATATTTATTAATAGACTTAGTTTAAAATAATATGGACAAAATTATTTAACAATTAAAGAAATATATACCTTTTGCATCTTCTGCTTCACTTCATCAGTGCTGTTTAGCTGAAAAGAAAAAGAAGATATTAAAATCTACTTATATATAACAATGATAAGCCTTGCTCAGTTCACAGTTAAAACAAAAACTAAATACAGAACATTCATATACATGCATAACCCCTTCACTTAAAATTCCCCTTAAAGTTATTCCTCAAAAATACAAAATTCTATCAACATGCTCCAAAATGTATAAACAAATTAGATTCCTGTGCTACGTTGTGTACATTTATATAATCTTCAAAAATATGCACCTCTCCAATAATTAAAAAACTACAAATGAAATTAATTTCGTCAAATTCAAAAATAATTAACCCATTCAGGGTACGTGGTCAAAAAAAGGTCACTAATTTTAAAATTTTCTATAAAAAATTATTGGCTTTAAAATCCTAAAAATTGTTGGAAAGATAGAATTTAGTCCCTTCTTAGAAAATCAGATGGCAGCAAGAGCAGTTTTTTTTAGAGCTAATTTTATGTTAAAAACACTCCAATTCTTTGCTAAAAATCGAGATTTTTTTTTTGAGCTCTTAAAAATTTATAAAATCAACTGCCGACTTTCCTACAATATCAATAAGATTTCTTATAATTTAGCTTAATTCTTCAAATTAATTAAAGAACAAAACCAAAATTACTGATCCTCAGGTGTCCTAATTTGAGGACGCCGTCCATCTAGAACATGTTTCTTCGTTCGCCTATCTGATTAAGTCGAAGTATATGTACGATGCTGAATCTGTATTGAAGAAATAAAGGTTTGTGGCATGTGAAGGTCGAGGTACGAACCCATAACGCTAGGGCATGTAGCTAAGTAACATAACCACAATACAAAATTATACTTAAGTATCGTAGATATCTGGCTTATAAACCTAGCATCACTGAACTCCCCCACCAGTGAGGCGGCGGAGAGACGAACGGTTTTAAAGCGTCAAGCGAGCGCGCGATGTGTCAAGTGTATCTGACGGCTTTGCTTGATGTGGCGTCAAGTGAGTCTTGACAGCTTTGCTTGGTTGATGTGTCAAGCGAGTGTGACGATTTTTGCTGCAGGTAGATGGCGCCACGACAGTTGCACGACACTGCGCTGTCTCGGTCACCAAGAGGGTAGAGGAAGGTCGCGGTACGAACTTGCGACGTTAGGGCGTGTTGCTGCATAACATAACCATAAACAATTATATTTATTACAAAAGTCTACTTGAGTATCATAGATGTTATCTGGCTTATGAAGCTAGCATTACAGGTTGTTTTACCTTCAGATTCCACAGAAAGAAACCCATGTTTGACGACAGAAAAGAATTCATATTTGCCTTTCATTCTAGTTCGCTGCTTATGCTTTACTCTGATATTCTGCTTTTTTTCTGTATTTACTTTTGTTACAGCAATTTTTATTTAAACTTTCGTTCAAAAATATTATTACACTCTGCATGTAAAGATCATATAATGAATTTACTTTTGTTACTGCAATTTTTATGTAAACTTTCGTTCAAAATTAATATTATTATTCTGCAATTAAAGATTTAAAAAAATTTCAACATATGCTTATCAAGTCTCTCTCCTAACAGATATGCAGTGTTAAAAAAAATCCCATTTAACATGAAAAAAGAGCAGTTTCAACATATCTCAGACAAAAAGGAACACCCATATGTTTTTAAAATTTCAAACGTAATAATAATTTATTTTTTATTTGATATCTTCTACTATTAATATTTCTTTTTAGCATTTTAATGAGATAATCTTTATTTTTAGCTGAATTAAATTATAATTTGCGATATTTTTTTATAGAATTTCACTAGTTCCAATTTTTAATTGTTTATATGCTATATAACTAATATTGGAATTTTTGAAGTAAATATTCTAAATTTTGTAATTTAAATCAAATTACATAGAACATTAAGCATTTATAAATCTAAAATATTCTTAACAACTGCTATTGTCTTAAGGAATATATACAATTACTACATAGGATTTTCATACACTGATTTTGCTCTAAAGGAGGGAAGTGTCCTTTTTTGAGGACATCTAGAGGAAAGTCCTTTTGAGGAAACTAGCCACTGCAGAACAAAATGAGTTTAAAAAAATCTATAGCAGCAAAATCCATGTACATACAACATATTAATCACATACAACATGTTTTTTCATTACATTTCAAAAAATTTCATGACCCGCACCAGAATGAATTGAACAATTTTAATAATATCAAGAGATCAGAAACAAAATGATTTCACGTAGAAAATACCGCTGTGTCCTCTTTAAAAAATTTTGTATTTAATTTCTTAATATAACTCCTTCAATAAAGTTTTTCAGACTTATATTTACAAAAATAAACATTTCATTAATATTTACTATCTGTTCAAGTTACTTCAATACTTACCACTGCTGGTTTTAAACAAAGTTTAAAACCTGAAGGGCCAGGCATGGCTATACTTTGTCATATGGATAAAAAAAAGTACAAATTTTGAACTAAAATATTAAAATGGAAAATGCAAAATATCTTATTCTTCAAAGATAATTTCCCACATTTGAAAAAACAGCACAAGTACATCCCATAAGATCTTGAATCTTTCAATTGCCAAGATCCAAATTAAATCTAAATTATAAGTTCTTAATCTTTCTCAAAAGTCTTACGCAAATATGATTCAAAATTTTAAATTTGGCTACACAGAAGTAATTTGAAATTCATGAAATATAATTTCACTTTCTCAATAAAATATTAGAAAAATTAATTATTTTTCATAAAAAGCAATGTTAAAAACTATATGAAAACAGAGTGATATAATAATCTAGCCTTTTTCTTTTAAACGTGTACTCTCCATGGCTACTTGTATTAATAAAACAAATCTTGTATAAATAGTCATACAGACCTGTTTTTGAAGTAGTAGTCCTAATGTTGATCATAGGAATTTGCTGAATAATACATGATCAAATATAATAGTAAAAACAAAATCAAATTCATATTTTCACACTTTAAGGTAGATATGGGTTTTTTTTACACTGTAGGCCATACTAGATCAAGTACAACAAATAGAGTTAAAAGGTTATCTTCAATATTGTTTTATAACAATTCTTAATAATTTTTTCATGTATCATTAACTCATCTTCCAATACTGATATAAATTTAAAATGCCCAAGAATCAAAATGCATAGTTGTGATAATTATTTCCTTCCTTGATTTAAAATAATCAAGGAAGGAATTTAAAATAATCAAAATAAAAAACTGAATCTGCAAGAAGAGGAAAATGCAATGATTTTCTGTTTCTTAGATCATTATTTTGAATTATAAAACTGTTTACTATATATCTAGATTCTGCAGATCCCCAAAACGAGCACTCTAGATTCTGCAGATCCCCAAAACGAGCACAAAAGATTAAATGCATAATTAATAAATAAACAATACACACACGTGATTGCTTTTGATATTTTTTCATTTCAATATTTCTTTAAAGTTCGATTAAGCATCACTGTTAGAATTCTTCACCAATTTTTACCAGGTAAAATGAAGAAAGATAAAATGAATATGAGGCTATATCTGCAACAGATATTAAGCATGTTATAAAGGTCAATCTTTAACACATAGATTACTAACTTGAGAATATTCTTAGCTTGTATACATAAAGCAAAGATTTTCCAGAAAAATTCTTAAAAATCAATGAAAAGTCTTCAAAACTTTATTGATAAATATTTTTAAAAAATTTAACAAAAAATAAGACTTTTTCCTATTTCTTTTGTTAGTTCATATATATATTTTTTAATGGCAATGACTTCAAAATCTTGTTAATGAGAGGATATACATCATCTGAAAATTATTTAGGAGTTTGGGAATGCTAATTGATTTCTTGGTCCAAGAAAAATGAATAAGTTCAGCTAACAAAGTAAAATATGACTAAATTATAAATGGGATGCTTCATTTTAATGGCATTCATAAAAAAATTAGTCACTTCTTAGAGGACTTCAAAATGCTAATATGGCAGTTACACACACATGAACTCTTTCATCACTAATATCCAGCTTTCTGGAACATGGATATAGTCTGTTAATTGTTTTTCTTTTCTCACTGATATAGACTATCCATTTTTCAATAAATCCTTTCAATGGTTTTAATCAAACTATTAATGCATATATGCTTCAGCAATTATTTCTTGCACAATGGCCTCAGGATAACAAATATAAATCAATCTTTACAGATGGATTAAAAACACTATGTACAGTTTGAAGTTATTTTTGATAAAACTTCTTTAAAGTCCTACTCTTACAGCATATAGTTTAATATAAAGGACAGACATCAATATTTTTTCACAGAGTATTTCTTTGTACTCTGCTAAGTCATGTTGGAATCGATTGCAATGAATTTGCAGATTGGGCTGTGAAATAGTTTCT
The DNA here is from genome assembly GCA_026289955.1 of Argiope argentata. NCBI lineage: Eukaryota > Metazoa > Arthropoda > Arachnida > Araneae > Araneidae > Argiope > Argiope argentata. Next base: position 1,375,403 of record JAOUZG010012691.1, on the reverse strand, counting down.
ATATTTCTGTTTCTGCATTTTCCTTTGTGATGTATCACGATATCAAAAGAAAGATCTATGGAAAGTAGGTAATAGTTAGAGGCCTGTAAATTGCAGTAAAATACATTCCATAATCTAATAATGCATAACTTTTCCCTTCTTTTATTTCATCTACTAGTCTATATTAGTAATTTACTTAAATATCCAAATTTAAGATGTTTATATTAATGTACTTAAAATTTTATTTTCTCACTTTAATCATCAATTTAATAGTTTTATAAGTTACTATATGTTTGCAAAATTATTTTCACACTCATGAGGTGAGAAGATTTTTTTATATATATATACAAGATGCCAGGTATCATCAAAAACATTTCTCGTACAATTCAAGAAGCACCAAGATATTGTATGCTTCCAACAGTTGTTCAATATTCATAATATCAAGCAAAACCATAGATCAGATCTGATACAAGAGGAAGTTTAGTCAATTTCTGAATAATTCCTGTAACCTTGTAGAGTAAGAAGATTAGATCTAAGAATCTAATTTTATGTAGAATAATTTTTATGTATTATATCAGCTTCTTCTGTAGGCAAGGAATTCAAATACCAACTCCAATTTTTAAAAATATTCACCTGAGAAGCAAATGTTTTTTTGATTTCATGAATAAAAACTTTCCATCCCTATCTAGTCCCTTTATTGCATCAATTTCGCACTTCCCTTCACATGATGGTTTACAAATGTTACTTAAGTTTAGTTGCTTTCTCATGACCTAAATTCAGTATGAATTCATTGATTTATTTTTTGAGTCCAAATTGCTGGATCTACTAATGGCACTATTTGATAAAAATCATCATCATTTCAATTAATCATTCAAATGACAGATATAGGAAATTCTCAGTCAGGTACTTCATACTTTTCTGAAAGATGAAAACAATGAACTCCTTCAATTTACTCACTAATCAATTCTGAACAGTACTTTTATACAACTGTAAGTGTTTATATCTTATACCTTTGTCATATATGTTACAAATATATTAACCCAGTCATACATAGCTGACATTTTTTCCCCTACACCTATACTTTAAAGAGGAAGAATTTCTCCTTTTTGGCAGTCTCCTTTCTTCAAATGTTGTGTATCTTTCAAATCAGTTGACTTGACAGATTACTGGGAAATAGTGAGCCATATAGTACCCAATATGATCTCGCAAATACACTGCTTCCAAAATCATCATCTTTAAGTTTGCTATAATTTCAGCCTTCAAATTACAAGCATTTATTTTATACATTTTATAGCTGAATCATTTAAAATTTGTTGAAAATAAATAAATTTTTCAACTGGACCTTCCAAGTTGTCTAATCCATTTCATCTTGCTAAAAGAAGAGACTTTCTGGAAAACAATGACAAGGAAGATCCTTTGATGAATGAGGAATTGAAAGAAGAAAAAAAAAGAGGCAGAAAATACTGACAGACATATTAAATCATTGACTAATGAGTGAATTTTTCTTCCATGTTCAGCATTAATGATTGATTATCTTTTTTTTTTTCAGTTTTTTAAAAATTATTTTCTAGTTTCAAGTTAATTTAATTTCAAACTGGATGTGATTTAAATCAATTTTGTAGAAAATTGAAAAACAACACTTCTTAAAACTTTTTTCCTTTCACAATGGTTTTTTCTTTTTGAATATCCTTACGAGTAGTATTCTTTAAAATAAATATTAAGGAGTTTTAATATTACTATGATTTCTTTCTCATTTGCATCTATCAGGCACATTGCAACTGCACTCACCAGAGCGGACTACTAAAAATCATAGTTGGAAGGTTAGGATATTTCTATGTTTATATTTTAGATCATCCAAGTAAAATATAAAGTACCCCTCCCTTTTTTTGGAAGATTTGTTAGCTGACCTTTGATCCTACTTACATAAAAATATTTGCAGAGAAAACATACAAAACAGATCATACAATAGAGAAACAACAAAGTAGCAATAAATATGACTGGCACACATCTCCTTATATGCTTAACACATCTTAGTTACCTTCACTGAAGAAGGGAATGCCTGACGACTTGCAGATCTCATTCTTTGATGATGAGAAACTCAATCTCTAAAGTGCATAAGATCTTACCACTAGTAGCAGTTTCCAAGATATTTTCATACATGAAAATATTCAGATATTTTATGTGACCAATGCAGTGTTACCAAAACAATACTAGCTTTATTAAATATTTTAAACTGATGAATGTTGGATATACCTTGTAATATTTCAGACAATTAAAAAAATGAAATACTAAAAGTAAAAAATATATAATATTAACTTTTTTGTTTTTTTTCTTCAATTAATACTTTATAATAACTTTTGTTGCTAAATGAGTTACATTCAAGTCAATTTTGAAAATATTTTCAAAAATACGCCACTTTTAGTTCAATATTAATTATACTGCACTTGAATGAATATCACAATGATGATTAACAGGCTCTAAAGCAATGACATCAATCATAAATAAATCCAGTGTACAGCCAAAAGCATACCTTTTCTCTTCCAAAGCAGAAATTGCATAATAGTTCACAGACTAAAACATTAAAATATAAGAATTTAAAAACTTCTGCCAAATGCTTCATATCAAAAGGAAAAAGACATTGCTAAACCTTGAAAAAAATTCTGCAAACATGAAAATAAAAACACTGATAAAAGTAATTAAAGATGAGGCAGTATGGATTTCTGCAAAGATCTGTTTAATGGTTACACCTATTTAAAGTAATAATTGTCTACTATACAACATATGTTAATAACATGTTTCAGACATGACCCAGGCTTGGAACAATATAAGTTGAACTTCATAAAAGAAACAATCCAATTTTTCAGTATAATAACCGTGAGCAATAATATGAATAATTAAAAAGTACTTCAGATATTAAAGAATATATTAATATTATTGCATAGGCGAAAAAATATTTCAAGAATTATAAAATTCTGACACGGAAACTGATGATACCCGAAAGTTAAATTTCAAAACACTGAAGCAGAACATTTTCTTGCAACAAATTCAAAGATAAATACATATATCACTCTCAAAAAAAATATTCATTAAATATGCATTCTAAAATTGAACTATTCAAGGCATAGAACTCCAGTAAAACAATTAAACTAAATTGAAAGTAATTATATTTCATGACAAAATATATAGCTTTAAAAGTTAAACAAATCTCTTTCTAAACTTATGGAATCCAAAACGAACATGTTGAAAAAACTGCAAATTACATAAAAATATCAGTCAGAAAAATCCATATATTTCATAGTTAATTTCAACAAATTTCTTCCTATAAGAAAAGTCGGTATTCGAGAAGAAATTACAAAAATAGAATACATTGCATAATATCTCCAATTAATAACAGATAATAGCAGTATAATTTTTTTGAAGAGAAAAATGCTGAAACTGTAAAGTAATAAGTTAAATTTCATGTTGAAAAATTTTTAGTTAGAAAAAAATTCGGACAAATTCGAAACATTAATTACAAAAATCAATTACCCTACTATCAAAAGAATATTGCAAGGTATTTTGTTAACTTTCTAAATTAATAATTTATTTTTAGTATCTATCTACTTGCTACACAAAGAAATAACCGAAACACCAAACTTAAATCAATAGCAAATAAGTCATAATTCACAAATAATTCTAAATAAAAAATAAATAAGACCATTTCAATGTAAATAGGATCGTAAATCAACATAGATTTAAATTCTTTTAAGAGAACGTTTTAAGTAATTAGATGTAACATTTTATGTTATATTAAAAATAACGATCTCCACGCGTCTTCTGTTGGTAAATGGCTTCGAACACACTTAGAAGTGAAAATGATATTGTAAACAAATTACGGAAAATACACATTGGCTTATTTAATATAAATCGCAATTTTATGTATTTATTTAATAAAATTTCGGCAGTAAAATAAATGAATTAGGATTTTAGAAATTACAGTATCAATCTTCTAGAACATGGCTGCCATTAAATGGAAGACCGGCATCTTAGAACTTACCTCGGAAGCTGCTCTTTTTTGAGGAGAAGTATCAGATTTAGCATCATTTTGTCCTTTTTCTTTTTCAGGAGGACAGTCATCCTTTCGCTGAACAGAAACATCACTCTGTTTGTCGGCAGAACTCATGTTGAATAGAATTAAGTGCAATTTTACACGGAGTACGATAAGATGCTTCTTACACCTTTGTTCGATCGCAACAAAATGGCGCGTCTGCCTAGGCCGCTATACCTGTAAAGTCAAAATGAAGGTTTTTTTAAATAGATCGAAAATACGCTGAAGTAATATGAATTAATACTTTAAATAAGAAACTAATTATTAATACTTCAAATTCACGATACAAAAATATTTAATAATGAGATCAAATATTTTTTTATTTCAAATTGCGCCTGAGTATTGCCAGATATAATAATATCCATAAACTTATTTATATGCCAATTTTGTTATAAAAAATGCAACATGGTTCTCTTTTTTTTGCACACAGCTAATTAAATTTTAAACAGTGAAAAATAGAACATTGGTTTGGATATTTTCTTAAAAAAGCATTTTTTTTTCATTTTAGCAAGTTATTCAGAAAAAGGATAAATATTTAATTAATTTGTTTAATTAGTGACGAGTTAACTAATAAATTTATTTTTGCTAGTTTGAAGTACTATAAAAAGCAATAAAAAATATTGGATTTATAAGTAGTCTTAAAACAAAATCCAAATCCTTTGCTTGCTTGTTGTTTCGATTAAAGTCATCATAATCGAGAAGACTTGAATAAGTTCGACAGTTCTTAAGATTTTAAGAACTGTTAGCATGTAATTAGTATCAAAAAGTCACAAATACCCAAGATCAATACTTCTCAAAGAGTGGTGTGATACAAATCCTTGAAATGATTTTACTGTTAATATTTCGATTTTAAGTTCAAGATCACGACAGAAAGTAGCAATCGATAAGATCTATCCAATCAAAGCTAAGGAACCAAAATTCAGTCATGGCAATGGAAATGTCCTTCACAAACTGACACATAGTCTAGGAAAATAAAGTCCCTCTCCCCAATTGCCGCGGCAGGATTTACAGGCCACATGCAGAGAGTTTCTTATTTCATGAAGAGTTTGACCTAAGCAATAAGCTTCTTGTCTCATGGTGCATAAACTAGATTTCTTCTGTACTCAAGCTTAAGCAGTAAAATACACATTTCTTTTTTTCCTAAAGTGGTTTCTGCAGACGTTCAATGCTGCAAATAAATTCCATATATGATATCTATAAAATGGATATAAAGCCAGAATTAATGTCATATATTTAATATTTTCCCATGATTTAAACGATTTGATATTCACATAATTAATTGTCTGAGCCCAGTTAGAGTGTAAATTCGTCTGCCGTCAAAGAATGCCAAGTTTTTTTTTTAACAAATGTGTGACTAATTTTTTTAATATTTTTGAAAATAAAACTGATATTTTAAATAAATTTTCACTGATAAATTACCCTTCGTAGATTTTGAAATATACTTTGGATGGTGTATAGAAATTAATACAGACAGGAATACTTTTTTCAAATTCTGTAACTGAAAATCTATATGTCTGCATAAGTTATACATCAAAGATTTTCATACATCATCAGTAATGTTTTTGGCAGTGTAGAAAAGAAAATATTTCATTTCATTAAAATTTCTTAATTTTTATTTTTAGATTAATTTCATTTTCAGTGTAATTAGGATTTCTGCTAATCAGAAATTTCTTTAATTTTATGTAATGAGAAGTTTGTTCCAAGATGCTCTTGATGAATTGTTATTAAATATTTACTTTGAAGGATTTTAGGTACTATCAACCATTAAGATTTGAAGGGAAGTTTATAGTATCCAGATAATTCCTCTCGATTATTCTAATACTTTCAAAGCAGCTGAGGAATTTGATGGACCGAATGTGGCCAGTTATTCATATTTAAAAGCTTGAATTGTTGCAATTTTGCATCGTCTTCGATTGCGGATAAAAGTTTAGGATAGGTTGTCTTTGGAAGTCATAGATCTAAATTGATTTCAAAAGTTTCTGATTCTTCACTGGATATTTTTGAGGATTCAGATTTGCTATTACGGCTTAATGTATCAGGTATTGGAATATCTGAGTGATGTTTATAAATTATTTTTGGAAAATACATTAGTGTATCAAATAGAGACGTTGTAAACGAGATGATGCTGATTGCAAAGTTTTTTGGCAATAATTTCTAAAGGAATATGATCGGTTTCAATTACCACTGATTTGCCATTAAAATAATCATACAACTTTTTGCATCAAAGCAATGGTGAAAGACAAAGACCTTCTTTTTAATTTGTGGAAAAGTTTAAATTGTTTATAAAGTTGTTGCTCAGGAGTCGAAATGATCGATTGTAATTCACCATTTTAAAAAGCTTCAATGCATTCCGAAGTTTGATACCTTAGCACTGCACCTCTCTCCGCGTCATCTATCTTTCTTCTTGCAGGTTAAAAATAAAGAGACGCTTTTTGGATCTTCTGTGACAGGCAAAGAGAAGTGATTTTGTATAAAAAATTTCAGTGTAAAAGAAGAAAACTGGCGAATGTGCTGAACCTGTTGCAAGGAGAAGAGCTGCACCCTTTAACCCTCTAAGGGTTATACACGTATTTCTACGTAGCCGCAAGACGTCACGGCAAGGGCGCTGCACGTATTTTAACGTAGGTTAAGAAACGACGCTCTTTCGCTGTGCACGGAAAATAACGTAGGAGGATGTCTGTTCTCCAAGTGTTGCCGACGCATTTTAGTGTCTTTCTTTCCCCCAACAAGTTTGGACATCTTGATGGATCGGAGGGGAGTCAACACAATGGATGTTTTACGACCATTTGAGAATGTCAAAGGAACTGAGGGCTCGACGAGCCCTTTAGGGCAAAAGGGCGTTGTGAATGGTCACGGAGTAAGAGAGGAAAAAGATCCCGTTGAATAAAAAAAGGAACAAAATTTTTTCTCAAATTGTGTGTCCCATAAGCGTCTGTGTGTAATTAGATTTAATTTGTATTTAGTTTCAATAGTATTTCTTGGATAAAGCTTATTTGAACGAAATTTTCTTGTAAAGTCCCATTGAATTTTCATTCAGAATGCGGTTTTATGCTCTCTTGTGATTAAACATCGCACTGAAGCATTAGAAACTCAGAAGGAATATATTTGAAAAATTGCTATCAATATATAATTAATAAATTAAATATATTTCGCATTTACAATTAAACTATTTTTTAAATGCAAATTTATGTTTTTTACTCTAATCTCTACCTCCAATTATTTTTCTTCGCTCAAAGTAAACAGATGCGATTGAATTTTGTGTTTTAAAATAGCCTAAATTTTGAAGAATATAATAAAGTATAATGTTATATTGTTTCTCTTTTCAGATTTATATTGTGTAATAGCATGAAATTATGTGTTCGATTTTTTATAATGAAACTACTTTTTAAAGTTGTATAATGAACGGAATGAAATAATTTCTTTCAAATTCATAAAAGAAACAATAAAAACATTTTTTAAAAAATTATTTATATCTGGGAAGTTTAGTTATTAATGCTTAGATATTTATTAATATTAGTAACAATTAATATTTAACTTTTAATACTTGGTTATTAGTATTTATACCTTGATGTAGATAAAAGAAATATCAAAATAAATTAAATTAAATGTTTGAAAAATTTTAACTGATAACATTTTAAAAGTTTTGACTCTGTAAACTATCTTAACAAATTTTTTTAATAGTTTATCAAAGAAGATACTTTTCAGAGGTAAAACGGTAGATATATAAAATTTTAAAAAAATACAAAAATCCTTTATTTATTTTACAGTTTTTAAGCAATTTTTTCTTTGTTATGCTAAAGAGACTTCTTCATTAGAGGCTAAAATCTGAATGGATAAATAACATAGCTTTTGAAAAATCTTGTGCAAAATGGAGCACGACTTTTAATGACATGATTTTAAGAACCTACTAATGGAAAATAATGCAAATAAAGGCTTCAATGCTGCGTGAACTATAAACTATTTATGAATATGGAAAAGTTTTAGAGTTCATAGCTATGGCTTGAAATCACAAACTGTTATTTACTAAGATCAAATAAATGAATTTGCATTACTTTACTCAAATTTTGGCAGATGTTTCTTATGGAAGAAAACTTCATAAACTGCACACTTTGGTGTGGAACGATATTAAAAGTTGTCGGACCCAAACTTGAAAGCAATTTTTATCAAGATTTTATTTTTATTATTAAAAGTAATCTAAGGATTTACAATCATGATAAAGATCAATGGTAGAATTAATCTTCGTATTTTCTCATATGCTTATGCAGTGTAGCGCTATCTGTATTTTTTAGTATATTTGAATAGAAACAATTATGAATTTTGAATCTTTTATGTTGGAGTGAAAATTCGATATTTTTTGCAGTAAAGATGTCAAAGCAACGTACCAAACTTCATTTATCTATTTTTTGTATTTTGAAATAATTGCTCAAACACTCACGGAAAGACTGACTCATGGATAATCAATATTTTGACACATTATATTAAAAAATTTTAATACAAATATACATTTTGATAATTTTGTGCGACACGTATACTATATCAAGGTGTTTCCGTTTTGGAATATCATGTATACTCATACACGATTTTTACATACAGATTCAGGCATACAGATTTCCTATCAACTAGTTTCATCTAATATTTGACACAAGATTACATCTAACTTATTTACAATTAATTTAAGAAAATTGTAATATTTTTACTTACGAGAAAGAAAGAAATTAAAAATTTCACAACTTATTTGACTGAAATGATTTCTAGTGAATGCTCTGCCTTTTTAATTCGGCTATTGAATTCAGAAAAGCTTAAAAACAGGATTAAAAAAGATTCAGGGACTTAAAGTGTTTTAAAAAAAGGGATTAAGCCATATCCAATATGCTACATTGAACTGAAATTTGAGAAACAAATGTTTATTTTTAAGTCAATTATATAAATAATTACTTGTTTAGCAAATTTTCCAAATATTTTAACGTTTCTAAAAAACTGAATTTGTTAATGTACGTTATCATGTTTAATATAAAATAGTTATACATTTTCAGTTCTTATCCTGCTTTCTGTTATTTTAAAACTTGGTTATTTAATTAAAGGTAATGTTATTTTAAAAGTTAGTCATTTAGTCTCCATGCATGTTTCTTAAGTCCAGTGTTTAATTTGGTACTAAGATGAATCAATTACTCAAACAAGTTAATTTTTTTTCTTCCTTTGTCTCTTGGAGATCTATTTGATAAACTATGAAAAGTATCAAGCGTTGGATTAAGTATCAAGCGTTGTGGATGGGTACGATTTGCTTTCTTTCAGCATTTTATTTATTTCAATTCCTGCTGTTATCTCACACTCCCCCTATATATATATCTTGTTCAAATTTTCCATCGTTAATAAAATACTTTTTATTCATCCTATCAAGTACAAGTAACTTTTTTAAAACTTGTAGTGGATGACATTTGATGTTTATATAGTTTTTTTCAAATATTAATTAATTAAAAACGAACTTTCTCGTCAAAAATTCGACTACATTTCTCCATCGCTAAATAAGAAACGAATCCAGTTTGTTTTTCCCCCACGCCAATGAGATTAGGTTTAACATGTTTTCAGCAGATTATTTTAAACGATTGTGTTTATTTTCGTAATGTTTGATGCAGTTAAAGTAAACATTGTAAATTCAACGGGTTTTTTTCGACTCATTTTGAAGTACTTTCGAATTAAAATAATTGAGAATAAATACATTAGAAATTTCTAATCTGTATTGCACTACCCAACTGGTGTAGTAAAATCACGCATCAATTGCAGTTGAAAATTCAATGCTAGTAGAAATTTTTGATCGAGTATTTATAGTAATTGTAATTATCAGGTCGGGATAACCTGGTTGGTAGGCGTTAGTTTCGAATCCCTTGGGCTGCAAGTTTGAGCCCGCCAACCGAAGACTTTCCGTATGCGTGTGTGTGTGGTGAACGTTACATTTGTTGAGGTCACAAGTCCTCCATGTCGAGAGTGATGTTACAGTTCGTACTAGAGCAGAGGTGATCGTTCTTTGTTCTAGATCTAAATTACAATCTATAGATGAATGAATGCAGTCCGTCCCATAAAAAGTGTTTTTGACGGATGTGAGCTAGAAGTCAGACTTCTAGACTCGGGTGCTCAACGATCCATACTCTCAAAAGTTATCGCACCCCTCCTTGCGTTGTAAAGCGGAACACGAAAATAACAACAACAATTGTAATCTATCGATATTAATAAAAATGCAACTCGAAATGCGTTGCTAAGCGCAAAACTGGAGAACGGCTCGACCGATTCTGCTAATTTTTTAAAAAATATTTTCGTTAAGACACGAGGGTGGTTCTTATGGAGAGAAAAAATGAAAAAACTGCGAGGAAAATAGTTAAAACGACACTTTTTTTACTTTTCCGCCAAAAATCTTCATTTCCTTCCCCCACACCAACTGAGTAAGATAGCAGGAAGTAATAAATTATGATTTGTTTAGAAAGAAATACGCGAAGTCAGTTGATTTTCATTTATAGATAACGGGATGTTTAAAAAAAGAAAGAAAATAGTTGCTTTTATTATTAGTCTGTATGGATATTTAATCCATGCCTGCTCAAAATAAAGTCTGGACAGGGAAGAAAAAAAGCACAACAAAGGAAAAAAGGGTTTGTAGAAAGAAAAGTAATGAAGAAAAAGAAAAGGGTGTGTGTGTCACCATTATTTTCTCTGTGCACGGCATTTTCCAAGCTGTTTTTAAGCTTTTGCATATCTTGAAAACCAATTGTGTCTTTATCTGTTTAGTGTGTTTACATTTATGAAAATTTGAATATCTTTATTCTATAAAAATAGAATTTTAGACCTTTTCCTCTACCATTTAAGTAAAATATCAATTCCAGGACAATCATTGCTTGAATAGAAAGAGAAATATGACTAGTACAGTGAACAGATCATCTGAAGAAAATAATACATAACACTATAAATGAATTATATGATTATCAAAATTTGTTTGGTTTAAAAATATTTTGGCGAAAAACCTGTTATGAGACACAGCTACATAAAATATTAGCGAGCAAACTTTAGCGAGCATTAATACTGGCGAACCGACTGGTCGCCAAAGGCGGCTAGTAATTTAATAAAAAGTAACTAAAATAGAATTTTAATCTCAAGGAAAAACCAGGCCCGGAAAGCCTGGTTGTTTGGGCGCTGGATTCATATCTTTTTGGCTGCGAGTTCGAACCCGCCAGTTGAAGATTCTCTTTGTTGGCTTGATACCGCCATCAACTTTAAATTAGAAAGGGGGGAAAAAGGAAACGAATAAATAGCAACAAACAAAAATAACAGTCCAACACCATATGCAGACAGAAAAATGGAAAATTGCCATTATTATAAATATTTAATAAAAATTAATTCAAATAAAAAAGCCTTGGCTTACGTAAGAACGAATTGATTTTAAAAAATTGTTTTTTATAATACTTGTTTATAATCTTCTTTCTCTGGGTGCTGAGAAACATGAATACCGAACTTCTGCAACATGCGAATGACTTTGTATAAAAAACTTAGGCGACAAAACTTTACGAAAACCAGTTCTATAATACGTAAAGTTAATAATTTATTTTAAGGAACATCATGAATTATGAGGCTTAAAATAGTTAAATGAATATTATTATAAAGTATAACTATAGTTCATAAAATTTTAATTAAGTTATTCTGGCAAGTAATATGTAAAAAAAATCCAGTTCTATCTGTTTATTTATTATATATATATATATATATATATATATATATATATATATATATATATATAATAGTATGACAATAGAAAGAGTGGGAATTTATACTTGAGGCGGAATTCGTTTAATGATTTATCTATGAGCCTATACTGCAGTCATTAGGTTATACCTTTAATTCTTATGTTCGGCATTTTTTTACTATTGGTTTCTAGTATATATGTACTTACACAGCGATATTAAGATTATTGAATTTGAGCATTTTAGTAATTGCATTTGTTGTTCTTGTTGACTGGTGACGTATTTCCTTTTTAAATAGTTTCGTTCTATTACTTATTTTGGATTTTCTGTTGAATTTTAAATGTATTTATCCTTATTGTGAAGAGATAGAAATAAGGCAATAATAGGCACCGCTCCGAAAAATATCTAAAAAGTATTGCTACTTCTCTTATCAATACGGTTGCTATCTAATTACATAAATTTTATGAATTGTAATGCGTTTTCCTATATTAAATCCGACATCCTACACAGTTGTTCAAAATATTTCAACTCATTGTTACAACAGGCATATTTCTTTCATAATTGAAAGTAATTGCTGAAACCGGTCAATTATTATTAATAATTGACCTTATTAATAAGGAATCGGTTACCTCTTATGCCAGCTTTTGAGAGATTTCAAACTATGCTGGCAAATATTTGTAAAATTTATACATCACAACTTCACTGAAATAGCATTACCACTATCTCTTCATTAAATTCCTTTACTTATATAGATTGATAATTTTATCATGTCTATGGAAATCCATAGTCTTCTCCACTCCTAGTCTTAGAATAATGTTCTGGAATGCCAACGGCATTAATTCCCGCTCCTACGAATTGCGGGACTTTATAAATAAGCAAGTCCTGATATTATACTTATTCAAGAGACCCTCCTGAGACCTACTCAATTAATTAAAATTTCCAATTATTCCTCATACGTCAATTATAGGCAAAATCAAGATCCCATAAAACCAAGCGGTGGTACAGCAGTTCTAATCAAAAATACCCTGCCTCATCATGAAATTCCTACTCCACAACTTAATCAAATTGAAGCCACAATTATTTCTCTCAACATTGAAAATTATTCACCTTTCCTAATTGCATCAGTTTATATTCCCCCGTGTTCAGACAACAAGGACTTTATTCTGGACCTAAAAAACATCTTAATATTAGAAAACCAATGTTTACTCGCAGGAGACTTCAACGCACATCACATCAGCTGGGGTTCAAACAAAAACACAACTAGAGGTAAAAACTTAAATGAATTCGTTAATAAAAATAACCTTGAAATCTTTGCTCCACCCACCCCCACAAGATTCGGCATCTATTTCGCTTCTTTTATCGACCTCGCAATTACTAAAAACATTTTATTTCCTTATGATATCTCGTCGGTACCGGAACTTAGTTCAGATCACAACCCAGTTGTTTTAAATTTTTACTTTAACTTTAAAACCCCCACTAATAACAATAAAATTAAAACAAACTGGAAAAAACTCAAAAAAGATATTTTAAACAATACAGATCTGAACTCAACTGCAAAAAACACTCATGAATTAGAAAATTTAATTTCTGACTTTTCAAATTCAATTATCAACTCTTTTAATAAAAATTCCAAATCAATTGATCCCGAAACACAATACATTAATAACGAAGTTAAAAAACTTTTCAAACTCCGTAATGCAGCTAGGAAAAAATGGCAATCCACTCGCGATCCAGCTCACAAGAAACAATACAATCAACTAAAAAGAAAAACGGAAAAAACTAAAAAACTTGCGATCCAAAAAGATTGGAATGAAAAACTAACAACTCTACAACCTAATGATAACTCACTCTGGAACACAGCAAAAAACACGAGGAAAAAACACACAAAGATTTCAGCCCTCAACGGCCAAGCCGGCAAAGCATATTCAAACGCTGATAAAGCGGAAACCTTAGCACAAAGCTTGGAGCAACAATTCACTTTAAACGATATGCACAACGTAAACACAGAAACCACAGTACACAACACTATTCAAAAATTCTTCACAACTGAAATTTCAGCAGAACTCGACCCCCCAAACATAATTGATTTCTACAAAACCATCAAAAAACTGAACCCAAACAAATCGCCAGGTATTGATGGAATTTCTAATAAAATCATTAAAAATCTACCACTAATAACCCTACTAAAATTCTACCACATCCTCTCACTCATATTCAAATTTAAATTCTTTCCTTCAGCTTGGAAAACAGCGGTTGTGATTCCTATTCTCAAACCCGGCAAAGATCCTACTATTCCCTCCAATTACAGACCCATTTCTCTATTACCTAACTTCAGTAAAATCACTGAACATTTTATTCTGGAAAAATTAAACAAGCACTTAAATGATAATAATATTTTAATCCCTTATCAATTTGGGTTCAGACCCAAACTCTCTACCACCCACCAGCTCCTCAGAGCAGTCGAATTTATTTCATCAGGGTTTGAGAAAAGAGAACACACAGGTGCTGTTTTCCTCGATATTCAAAAAGCCTTCGATAGAGTGTGGCTAGAAGGACTTGTGTACAAATTAATCTGCTACAAGACTCCCCCTCCTCTCATTCAAATCATAGCATCCTTCTTGTTTAACAGGAAATTCACGGTCAGAGTCAATGCCTCACTCTCCAAACTTCGCTCCATTCAGGCAGGTGTGCCACAAGGGGCAAAACTGTCCCCCACACTTTACTCCATATACATCAACGATATTCCGCAACATATTAACACTAAACTCTGTATTTTCGCAGATGATACAGCTTTGCTGGCAAAAAACAGAAATACCAGATACATCACTCATGCACTAAACAAACATATACAAAGCCTTGAAGTCTGGTTCAACGAGTGGAAAATAGCCATAAACGCATCGAAAACCGAAGCTGTTTTCTTCACGAAGAGAAATAAAAAATCAAAATTCAACATTAAAATTAATAACACAATAGTCCCCTGGTCTCTGGAAGCAAAATACCTTGGCATTATTATGGATAAAAGTTTAACCTGGAAAGCACACATTAATTTTATTAAATCCAAATTCCGAGATAATTCGCGTAAGCTTTACCCCCTAATAGCTCGGAATTCAGAAATGTGTAGGGAAAATAAAGTGCTTATTTATACTGCTATTCTCAGACCTGTTTTAACATATGCAAGCCCTGTTTGGGCATATGCTGGAAGAAGCAATCTTAATATCATTGACAGGTGCCAAAACATTATTCTCAGACAAATCACAAAAGCAAGATGGTTCATGAGGAACGATGATATCCGACACGCTCTAAATCTTCCATCATTAAGAGATTTTATTAAAAAAATCGCCACTAAATTCTTCAATGACCTGGAAAATATTGATAACCCAGCTATAGAAGAAATAGAAAATTACACAGCAAACCCTAACAGCAGGAGACCCAGATTTATTTTACTTTAGTCTTAACTTTAATTTTTTGTCTAATTTGCATTATCACTCCATTTTTGTTCGTCCCAAATCATATCAAAAATCAGATTTTTCTTAAAAAATTCCCATGGGCTTTCTCGCAATTTAAATTGGTTAATCCCTCAATCCTTCATACCCCATCCTCCAAGCACCCTCTCTAGAGGAATCTTGAGAGAACTCACCTCGCCTCAAGCCGCACCTACAACGTACCGTGAAACTGCTATCCGACACGCCCGCCTTCATTCAAGCAACCTCAATGGTCGAGCTGCCATCGTGCTCATTACTACTGAAAGATCATCCCGGAAAATTTCTCGCACTTCAGAACAAACCACGTAACTCTGGGCTTTAAGTTTTGTCGATCGGGGATGGCGCTCTTCGGGCGCCGGGGCCCCTAACCATATTCCTTGTATCCTTGTATCATGTCTATGGAGATAATCCACAAAAGTAACCTTTTCTAATAAGCAAATTTAAAGTACGGTTCTAAAACATGAAATTTTCTTAATTAATTTGTGGAACCGTTGGGGATTCCTACCAAAATAAGATGCTTATTCCTTTATTGAATCCATCGACATGAATAATTATTTAAAAAGAATTCAATGATTGTTATCTCCACTACTAGCGGTCATTAATAAGAGAAAGAAAAGGGTATGTTGCAAAGTTGCATAAGTGAAAATTTGTTTTACAAGTTTAATTTCACATATATATGACATCAATCACTTTTCAACGGTCGATTTTATAAAAATATGTAAAATACAAAGATGTAATGTAAAATACAACTGAAACTTTTGTGAATTACTTTGCTTAATAAATCAAACAAATATAGCAATAGTGTTTTCTTTTACAGAATGGAAGAAAATTAGAAAATTAATCTATGTCCATTGTATTTTTTTAAGAATACTAAACATTATAAACGCACCGAAATTTATGAGGAATAAAATATAATGCATCATAATATTTAAAAGGAATCGTTTGTTTGTTCAAGCTGCCTTTTATTATTTTTGAAGGTAGCAATATCATTGAATGTGTACACAAAATAATGGGAAAAAATGAGGGAAAAATCGCAAAAAATACTGATAATTTTTATAATTTTCACAAACACTTTAAAATCACTAGAATATTCTATAATTTTAAAAATAAATTTTTAATAAGGACATTTAATCTTTATTCACTTTGGTATATTTCACGATGTTTGAACTTTAAAATTTCCTTATTTTGTAACATTCAAGAGCGGAGATACCATAATTTATTTAAATAAAAAGCAATGATTACAAATAATGTGTTTTGATAAAATTGCTACGGGGTATTTAAGAACCTGGATCATAAATACATAATTAGCTAATTATATTCCTAGAATTATGCATTTTTTCAGACATCCAATCAATTTGTTGATTTGTATCTGTTATTATAATAGAATATGATGCCCGTTCTTCTAAAAAATAATTTATGTTATATATTGTTATTTATATGTATCTGATTAACTGAACTATCCGTGTTTAGTTCCGTGTTAGTTTATAAGACCGAATGTATGATGAAAATTTCTGTACTTAATATATATAGTAAAAATTAAGCTAAAACCTCTCCGTTTATATTTTCTCTGTGTAACAGTTTAGAAAGTGCTATCAGCAATCGGGGTTAAAAAGCAACCTTTGCACTATTCCCAGAAACCCTCTGACGTTTGTAGCCGTACAAAATAAACGAAAGCAATAAAATTTGGCATGAATAGACGGTTATTTGTTGATACCTTAGGCTTGTTGACCTCCCATGAAGAAAAACCATGAACGCTTCCTACACATCTCTGGTAGAAAACCGACACGCTTTCAAGACAGAAAACTAGTCCCACTTCCTTCACTTTACAGAAGTTTCACATGTAGAATGGAAACGCTTAGAGGGTTAAACTTGTTATTGTATATTTGGTGGGATACCATAGGAATTATTCATTCCGAGCTATTCCCAACGAAAGGAAATGATCACGTCAGACAAGTTCTATGAACAATTCATTAGACTCAATGCAATCATTCGAGAAAAAAGGCAGTTCTTAAAAAACAGAAAGGATAGAATTTTCCTACACGACAGTGCCAAACCACACTTTTTATAATAATTGCTTAGAAAACTGCAAGTCTTGAAATGGGAAATTCTTCACCGTCCACCACATTCTCCCAGTTCTGCTTCATCTGACTATCATCTATTTTGGTCTTTGGAGTTATTTAAGTGGAAATAATTGAAAATCCATTGAGAATTTTTTTAAAAAAGCTAAAAATTCTTAAACTTTTTTTTAATGATGATCCAATATCAGTAATCAAAAATGGACTTGGTAAATTTATAGATCGACAGAAATCTATGATACAATGTTATGGAAAATATATTCTTGATTAATAAAGTTATATTGTCTAATTTTCTTTTTCTTGAATGTTACTGATATATCGGGTACGAACTTGTGCAATTATCTGACAAGCTTAACCATTCAGCATTTTGGTATAAAACCTTTTAACATAGTTTATTCCAATTCAAAGTTTAGGATGAATCTAAAAAGTGCTTTTTAAAGTCTTTTGTTAACATTAAAATTCATTATACTTCACCAATAAGTTGATGATTAATGAATTAATTTTTAATTATATTTTTCAATTGTATTTCTGCTCTTCTATAATTATTATGAATAACTTTTAAATATTTGTTCTTGTTTAATACAAAATGTTAATGCCTGGATACTGTTATATTCACCTTTCTATGCAGAAGCAAAAACAAAACGAAACCAAAATTACTTTCTTCTTTTAGACCGAATATTTTAATGATGTAAAGTGAAATAATAATAATATTGACAAAAATGATATCACATGTATTATCTGCTTTATATATATATATATATATATATATATATATATATATATATATAT
>JAOUZG010012691.1:1279290-1357170 GCA_026289955.1 Argiope argentata | reverse complement strand
ATATGCGTTTGCTTTTTTATATTGGAAATGAACTCATTGATTGTCAATTTATTCATGAACTATTATATATGTCTGTTATGATATCTTTTGATCTGTTTTAAATTTCAATTAATTTCCTATCATTTTTAATCCTAAATTATACTAACTTACTCTAAAATTTTCTCTCATTTTTTTAATCCAAATCTTATTTTTTATTTAAATACGCATTTCTATAAAGCTCTCTAAAATATGATCGTTGCAGCTCTCAAGGTACGAATGAAATGTTAAAAATACCTAAAACCTTCGGAATAACTTAAGATGTCTGAGATTCCTTTTCTTAAATCGACACGTGTCAAAGAAGTTCCTAAAAGAATCTCTTATTAAAATCACTATAGAAAAAATCTCCCACCCTGAGTCATTATTTACAAAGTGACTTTGTGTCACTATATACAAAGACGTTTTGCTTCTCTACGTATGCAAATTATGCCCTTCTGTGAAAAAATAAATTTAATTTATACTTCCAAACTTTCGGCCACACATTAGCAAAAGTATCGTATATATGACATATACAACGATATTAAAAGATAATAACAGGTGTAAAATTTAAAAATCAAATAAATATTTTTTAAATTACGTTTTTTAAAATCAACAATAGAGGATTTTGAGGAGGGGGCCGCAAAAATAGTTTTATGCATGTGGTATCATACTGTCAGAATTTGTCCCTGCAAGTATAGTCAGTAAGTGGCGCATTTTGCTGTCCATGAATAGCTAAAGGCAAGCAGATCGGCAACAGCTTCCTTTAAAAATTTATCATTTAATATTGAAAAAAAATACAAAGCAAACAATCTATCAGTGTAGGTAATATAAACGAAAATAGTAATTAGAAATGAAAAAAAGGCATATATTTGTGACAAAAGCAATTACAAAATTGATTTAACTGCAAAGAAACCAAAATTATTAGCGTATAAACTCAATAATAATGCCAGGCAGTTAGGAATTAAATAATGCAAATGAATAAACTGCTTTCTGTACATGAGAAAAGATAGATAATCAGAAATAAAAGATTATATGGGACCCAAGAGAGCGAATTTTTATTTACTGCAGGCAATACACTCAGAGGGAAAAGAAATTATTCCAACATACCTCCGTATTAGATCACTGCACGGATACATCTTCCATAAGAAGAAAGATTTCCCAGAATTCTTCGTAGGACGCGTAAATATTCGTTCCCCCGTCTTTCATTTCATCTCCCTTTTCTTAAAATCAAAGCTAACGGCCTTATGTGCAAAAGCATGGAAAATGATCGCATCTGAAAGTGGACAGTACACTTATTATTCAATGTATGAAGATATGCTTTTGAGTTTATATTTTTTGTACTTTTGAAAATAATTTCCAAAACAAAAAGGGCTTCCTCTTGTTCTAAGCGTTTTTCAAAAATGTAAAGTATCTTTTGTTAAAGACAGATTTCAATGAAGGAAACATTCCAAAAAATTTGATCCCAAAAATACAACCCAGCTCATTTTATGCGCCTCTGCTCTGTCAAGCTAATTCTTCCAGATATAATTCAAACTTAAATATTTAAAAACCGAATTAGTAAAGAGTTACGGAAAATTCTTCGAATTCCATAAATAAAGAAGCCTTTTTTTCAAAATCAAAACAAGAGTAATGGATTTCAAATCAAAATAAGAATCACGATTATTGAACGACTGCATGCAAATTAAAACCATAACTGGAAAGAGTTAAAAAGAAAAACTATTCTTGAAAAGAAAGTTGGCATTAAAAAAATGTCATTAAACGTCCACTGACTGAGATTAAAAGAGCACCCGAAATAATTATTAAAAATTATCATCTCTTACTTATCCTATGAGGATTTAAATTCTTCAAAATTCAAAGAATAAAAGAGCTTTAACAATTTATGAATTCGTGATCACTCACATTTTCATGATCAGGAAAATAAAATCTAAAAGACAGAAGAAATCTTCAATTTCAAAAGTATATTGTAAATTATTTTCATTTTGTTAAAGTAACTGTGAATAAAAGACTAAATGCTTTAAAAGTTAATGATCAAGCTTAACTAAGGGATGGCAAAATTATAGGAAATAAAACTGGATATCCTACCTTTATAGGGCTTTAATTGCCATTATGTGACTAAGTGACCGTTCAGGAACGCCATTATTCTGGGACGCTTGTCGATTACTCAATTGCCTTTCGTTCTTTGCTCTTCTGAAAATCAAACACTTCTGCATGGAGTGGAAAGCCAAAATTGTTTAGTAAATCACATAGCAAATATATTTTTAATGAAATCGTTATTTCATAAAATAGAATGATAGGACACCTCCCATTTTCAATCATTTTAATTGAGTATTTTCTTATACTAGGAAAAAGAGTCGGTACATTTTTATGAGAACATATTTATTTTGAATGTCACATCCTAGACACTACAATACAACATGAACATAGGCGATAGAACATCATACTGGCAGTCATAGTTAAAAACCAAAACAGTGACAATAGCAATTTAAAATTAAGCATAAACTAAACAGTCCCTCTAAATACATAGGGATATCTATAAAAATTACATTTTCAAACCAAAAGATCAAGCATGCAATTATTTGTCTTGGTTTCTGAAAAGGAATTTTAAAGAAAGATATAGCAAAAATAACAGCTGCTAGTTTTTCGCTTTAACAATAATGAACAATCAAATGCCTTTTTCGTAATTTACAGAATTTTAATGTCAATATACTGAATTAAATCATGGGCATCGAGGTTTTTAATAACTTGAATGGCACTTTGATTACCACCTTGCAAGAGAGCTACAAATTTCATCAAACAGTCTACACACTATACTGCTCTTCACTAGCTCCAATGTGTGTGTGTGTGTGTGTGTGTGTATGTGTGTTTGTAATGATATTTTAAACTCCACTTTTAACTGTAATTACTTCCCTAAGTTTTGTCTTAATTTAGTAATTATTTTGTTATTTCCTGATCCATTCCCCCTTTTCTATTTAAAAAATCAAATAAACCATTATAAAGATAATGCGCAATTGAGTCCACGTGCTCAGTGGATGGATAAAAAATCACTGGTGCGAATATTCTTTTAGAGGATTCCTTCGATGAATAATAAATCCCTTATATAATATAGATTCTTTTAAAATAATCCTGTTTATCTTGTCAAGGTGAAATGTATAAGAATTCCTGTCAGAAATCTACACGTGTGTGATGAATGAGAATATCATAGTATACAAGACTAGAGATAAAATGTTTCATCTCATTTTACTTTTTTACGCTTTGCAAACCTTCTGATGGTGTGCTGCGCAGTGTACCTCTTGAGATGGAAAAAAACCGAAATTTAAAAAAGACAATATGAGTTTTCTTCGTGATGTTTGGCCTCGATAATGCAATCTGCTTAAAATTTAAAAATTAGTGTGGATTATATATATATATATATATATATATATATATATATATAGCGCCTAGATTCTCAAGCGTTATCAACTCTATCATTCCAAATGGGGATTTTCTAGTTGAAATATTAGTACATTCATAATCACTAAATGCCTACAATAATTTACAAGATGAACTTGACACAGTATACATTTTCTCATCATGAAATTAATCTCAAATACTTAACTTTCTTCATAAGATTCAGTTTGAGTTTTTAATGACTAGACGAAGGCTAAAGAAAGTACATCAGCTGAATAAGCAATGTCAGAATTAGTCACCACATTTTAAGATATTAAACTGCTTACAGCTTTTTTGATCAGGTTTAAACTCATTTAACATCTCTTATCATTCCCAATTTGTGCAGGATATCACAAAAATCCTCGCTTCTGGATTAGCATTTGATATACACTGAAGTGCCATCCTCCAAAAAAACTGATACACCTATCTAATATCATGTAGAACCCCCATGAGCACGCAGAAAGGCTGAAGCACAGCGTGGCATGTATTCAACTAATTTGTGAAGATATTCTGTAGACAGTTCACACCCTGACTCTTGCAGGACAGTTCTAAAAGATATGGCAGTGTGAGGATGTGGAGATCTCCTAAGGACAGATCATTGCAGAACATCCCAGATATGGTCGATAATGTTCATGTCTGGAGACTTATGCGACCAAAAGAGGGAAAAAATTCAGATGAATGCTCCTCAAGCCTCTCGGTAGCTACTGTAGACATGTGGTGTGGCACATTATCTTGTTGTAATTGTCCACGTCCGTCAGATGCACAAAAAACATGAATGCTTGCAGAGAGTCAGAAAAGATGTTAAAGTACCGCTGACCTGTGATGGTAGAGTCAACACACATCAACAGTCTCATGAAAAATCCATACATTCAAGGAATTTCTCCACACCCATACACAGCCATCCACGCGACACTCTTTAGACCGGAACGTGACTCCTTAGACAAGACGATGTTTTCCCAATCATTAAGAGTTCAATGGCGATAAGGTGCAGAGCTTTGTGCTGATGTATCACCAATGGCACATGAGATGATTTGTAGCAGTGAAAGCCCATATCAATTAGATTACGTTGCTTAGTGTGTACACTAACACTTATTGTTGGGCCTGTATTAAAATCAGCAGCAATTTGATGAAGTGTTGAACGTCTATCTCGTGTAACTATTCTTTTCAGGCGTCGATGATACCATTCTCTCCAGGCCTTTTTCAAGCCGCACCGCTGTCGGAGATTTGAAGCTTTACCGGAAACCTGATATTTGCAGCACACCCTAGAAATGGTCGGGCACGAAAATCGAAATTTCATCTCTACTTCGGAAATGCTGTACTCCCCCTCTCTCTCGCCGTCAATTAGTGGTAGTTAAATATCATTTATATCTTGATAACCTGCCATTTTAACAGCAAGAATCGATGTAATAACCTCCTCAAACCCCTGTTGTCTTATATATGCATTGTCGACCACATTGCGTTACTCTGATTGGTTGAACTCCTTCATTATTTGCATACTCTCTGCTAAACCAGTTTTTCTGACATTTCATAGTATTAAAAGATATTAGAACTATTTCGCAGTATTTTCATGATGAATAAAAATGGAACTATTGTCTGATTTGTTCAATTTGTATTTCCCTAAAGTAATTAATTGGTTCAACTATATCAGTAAAGTTTTCTTTGAAATTCTTCAGAAATTTCTGCAGTTTTATTCTATTTTTCGTCTCTAAAATTACATTCTCAACATATAGCATTAAGCTTTTTGCTTAGAAACAAAGATTTCTATCAATTTACAAGTTTAATGAAAACTCTTAAACCCAGGATCTGTATTTGTTTCCGAAGATAACAAATCTTTTCTTAAACTTCGAACCCTCTGTCATCAACCATATCCTTGACTCTGTTTTACTTACATTTCTTTATCAAGATGTCTTTGCGTAAGAAACTTTTTATTTATATCCACAGCACTTCATATCATCCTGTGTGTTGATTTTAATATTTCACTTGAAGCAACATACAGGATAGTTTTTATTTCACCCAACGAACAACCACATTGAATCCTTCATAGTAATCAGTTACAAATGTTCCGAAAAATTGTCCTCTTCCTTTAACAATCAATCTAGCTTGAAAGCTCTGTATTTCATCTTTAGAATTTTCCTTTTT
Source organism: Argiope argentata (assembly GCA_026289955.1). Classification (NCBI taxonomy): domain Eukaryota; kingdom Metazoa; phylum Arthropoda; class Arachnida; order Araneae; family Araneidae; genus Argiope; species Argiope argentata. The sequence continues at coordinate 1,351,590 of JAOUZG010012691.1, read as the reverse complement.
TAATAAATTCTTCTTCTTGGAATCAATTTTTTACCATCAGATGGTTTCACTTCCTATTTTTTCCCCTAAAATTCAATTCCTCCTTCATTGCCTCCCTAGATTCCTTTCGTTTACACGAACCAGTTGTTTCTTTAAATGAGAATGATTTATTTTTCCCAGTAAGTATCAGATTAATCAAATTTCGATGAATAATTCAATTATGATCTATTTCACATATTAGTAGTTTACCTGAAAGGAAATGTATAATTTTTGATATATCAAGTAGTTGATTCTGCCTTTTTACACCTTCCTGTATATTTCTGCAATTTTTTTGTATCTACTTTAGTTTCCTGTCTTGTTGATTGAATTAACATAAAATATACTGGGGTTTTCTTAGAAGTGATTTCATTTTTGAAAACAATTATCTTAGCAAAGTAATATCATTATTCTCATGTATCTAAATGGGAAATAAATCTGTATCATCTCGGTATTCAATATAATTTTTAATAACCTTCTTATCAACTTTATTTTTTCTTCTAAAAATTCTGAAGTGATAAATATAAAGTTTCTTCTTAACCAATTTCTTTCGGAGGTTTTCTTTCCTTTAGAATAGCCATATGCAGCTGGAATATTCGATTTAAAACAAAAGCAACAGTATTAACAATTATTATTAAATATTCTCACAGATGTCTAACACTGAAAATTGGTCTTGCATCTTCATTTAAAATTATATTGTTCCTTTTCACACTGTTTTGTTCTAAGTCTCTGCAATTTTCTGTGCATCTGAATTTAGGTATTTTTGAATTCCTTATAATTTTACTGTTAAATTAGAATTTAAAAAGTAATTTTCCACTCTTTATGAAGAAACATTTCTAAAGTTTGGCATTCGGCAAATATTTTTAGACACGTTTCAGTGCTGCAAACATTCATTTACCACATATCTACATATAAAATTCCTAAAAATGAAGTAAATTATTTTTTACTTAACTTATAATTGTTGACATTTGATTGGAACAGAAATAAGTCAGGAATTGTAAGTAGTATCAACTAGCAATTGGTAACAAGGTAGCAACAACAATATTTCGGTAATTGATATTCTTTCATATCTGTATCAACATAATTTATAAAACAACGTTCTAAATTTGTCTTTCGTGTCCTGTGCATTTGTAATAATCAGCCTTATTGCCCAGTTATATATATATATATATATATATATATATATATATATATATATATATTGAAACTGACAAAAGTGAACACTCAATCGCCTATAAAACCATAGTAAAATTAGAAAATTTTCTCATTAACTGTTTATTTAACTTTCATAATGAAACAGTAATAAAATTTAAAAAATGAAACATCCATTAATATCCTTTGTCTTCTGCTTAACTACCATTGTACTGAAGAATATTTTCTTTTTATCTTTTGAATTTCATTTAGAAAGGAATAATAACACCTTTTACAATAATTTATCCAGAGAGTCAATTTCTGAAGCCTTTGGAGCATTTTTGAGCCATTACTTTTCATCGAAGCTTTTCTGCATCCAAGCTATTGTTTCCTGTTCTAATACTTCTCGAGATCTTCACCTTCTGTCTATTTGGTAGATCCAACCCTCAAGTTTAAGGCTGCATCAATGTCAGAATGCAGGTTATCAATGCGCAAACTGTGCACGTTTGGTACACTGGAATGGGTCGGTTTTCCGAAGTCTCTAAAGAAAGGGACGAAGATGAATGCAATGCTCGCTCACATCAAGCAATATCCGATGGTGGAATTGCGTACTCTGACAGAAAACATTTCCACCGTGGCTGGGTTAATCGAAATGCCCCCTTTTAAAAAAAACTACAAGAAGAAAAAAAAAAAAAGAAAGAAAGACGAGAGTTTTTTGGCACCTGCGCATCAATTGACTGTGATTTATTAATTCGAGGATTTCTTTTTTAAAAGTGCGTAGGCGATGTGAGTCTGGTTTCACTCTTTCGATTATTATGAGTATTTGGCATGATTGACGACTTAGAATATTTATGAAGTTACGTATGATGATCTAATTTCTTTTTACAAACGACGAAATAACTTAAAAGAGTTACATTTAGAAAACGGGGGAAATTTACTTCAACAATATTTTCAAAGCCGATTTTTTAAACTAAATCTCACCTATCGGATAATTTCATTTTTTTAATTACACTACAATGACTCGGTGCACGTGTTTGTACTTAACAAGTGATACGCAACTTAGGAGATTTATCTACTTAGACAAAAAAAGGGATTTCGATATATCATGGTTATATTTAGTAGGAATATTAGTTTGAATATTATTTAACATTTATTTAATATAAGAGTTCTAGAAAATAATCGAATTCAGACACTTTGTTGTTGTTTTAATGCTATCTAAAATTGTTTACGGGTATCTCGATATAATTTTTCGAGAAAATATTTAATTACGAAGTCTTGGACAATTTAGATCTTGCGAAATCTAAGATGTTTAATGATCTAAGATTCTTTAAAATGGTACCCAAAATATAGCGTAGATATTTGCCTGATTAATGCTTTAAGGAACTAACATTTATAATGTTATTTATGTGGCAGTTAACAATAATTTTTTTTTGTTTTTAAAGCTCTTCTTTAAAGCTTTAAATAGGGAAGAAAAGTTATCATCAGCACTTTCTATGACTTTAGCTTCTCTTTTAAGAGATCCGCGTAAATAATGTAATTTTTCATTTTCAGAAAGTTTAGAATTTTCACTAATTAGGCTATTAAATTGAGTTTTGAATAAATTCCATTCTTCGAATTTTACGTTGAAAGACGGAAGTGGAATTTTCAGAAGTTTGATTAATATCTTTTTAGGCTGATTACTAATTATAGAATCAGCAAGATTTTGATTATGCACAGAGTCAGTCTTTACAATTTTTAATTTATAAATAGATTTTTAAGGCTTACCTCTAATTTTTATATCAAATCATCCGCTTCGAATGGAGAGGTTTCTATTTTATTGAAATCTTCTTTTTTTGCATTAGTCATCTTTTAATTCTTCAAATTTGTTTTCAATATTTAGCACAGTATCCAGTTGAGCTTGAAGCTCAGGAATGTCCATTTGGTTGTGTCCTTCAGTAAGGACATCGTTTAATTTCGTAATCTGGCTTTTGATGTTGCCGCGCTTTCGACTAAGCGATGTGAAATCTGTCATATTTAGCGTAATGAATTTATTAAATTCAATGATAATAATTATTCCATAGGATCTGGATGACTTCCGGTTCGCTTAAAACCAAAATGTGCGGGGATTGCGTTAATGAACAGACGGTAAAAACGTGTTCATTATGTAGCATGTTTAGCGAGACAATCAGAAATTGTTCTCAGAAATTTTATGGTTGCCAGGTTGGCGTAGCTACAGAGTGCGCCAAGTGAAGATGCTCCACTGCGAAAGGCGTGATTTTACTAGTGCAGAACATTAGGCCTCTCAACATTTTTAGTATGGTTGATGTCTTTTTCTCCCCGTCCCTTTTCTTGAGCATCGTTGAATCTTCCTTCCCCTAACGTTTTTTGATGGAGCCAGCTTTTAAAATTTGCTTCAGTTTGGCTAGCTTGTCCTGTGTTAGAAGCCAGCGGGAGAAATTCCTGAATGAGCCAGAAGACCTGGAAAGAAATCGATACGACAGCTGTAGCCAGAACCAGTTGCGGAAGAATCAGGTGACAGCCTCCAGAGTCACCAATTCAACTGATCAGCCAAGCTGGACAGCGATGTAATGACTTGATCCTGGTCGATCAAATAAACTGGTAGCATTTAAATACAAAGGTTTTATTAACAGCTTTATACAATAACAAAAAAACAACAGCACGCCCTCTAGGTTAATATGGTGGGAAATATTTACATCTGGATTGTAAGTTTCACAATTAATACAAGAACTAACGTTCTGTCTAGCGTTTCCGGTTACTGCGTGTAGCCCAAGAGATCTACGGATATAACCGGTAGATCTTTAATCAAACTCCAGATCACGTGGTATCTCTTCAACTCTTCAGCTCAGCTCGTATCAGCTCCCTCGTCGTCGTATCAGCTCTCGTCCAGACTCTAGCCAGATCAGATGGTCTCATCAACCGTATCAGCTTTCTCCTCCCTCTTTCTTCCAAAACCTTCCGTTTTAGCCTCGATCAAACTCCGCCTCTCAGGTTCGCATTGGCGTGCTGGAGATACCGATCATCCAATATTTTTTTAGAAATATTCCCAATAGTCAGCCGTAACCGTGAGAATATTTTCTACTCCTCTACGCCCCTAGCAGAATCTTCCCAATAGGCAAAGTATTCTCATATGGAGGGTTCAGTACTTCTTTCTTCAGAGGGTCGTAAACCGCATATGTTGTTCATTATCGGAACTTTATCCCAGTTTGGGTGGTCCATAGAAGAAATAGCCACATCTGGTGTTTCGATACAGGTTCCTTATTCAAAGGGCCGCAATCGCATGTGTTCTCCATTATCTGACTCCATTCAAGTCCAATGGGCGATACTAAAAGGGAGAAACACAATGGAACAAAGGAAGAAGCAACAAAGGAAGAATCGTCTCACCGCTGGCCAGAAGTAACAATGTTCAAACATGTGTTTCTTCAAAAGGAGAGAAGATTACGAGTTCTTTACAGCGATATTAATGTCGGCTTGATGTGTCGGACACAACGGCGAACATTATACGAAGGTGGAAACACCAGTTTTTCCAAACATGGGAAAGCGTAAGATAATGGCAAAACTGGACTAGAGAGGCAAGAACATGCTAACGCAGGTGATGACGTAACACATGAGGTGGTCGGATATTGGCCCATGCCTCGCCAGGCAGTAAATTCATCTGATGCCTCTCCACCTGGGATGCAATTGAATCTTTGCAATGAGTAGTCTTGGAATGATTAGCAAGACAAAGTAACGCTTCATTAACATCTATTTTCAGACAAAATATTGTCCCGGTTCGGGTATGGTTGTTTTTTATCTGTTCTATCTATGGTATGTTTGAATGTGCCCCGCTGTAAAAAGGGGCAGTTCAAGCCAATGTGATGCGTGAGTTGTTGTTCTGTATGGAATGTCTTAATGTAATGTGCTGTCTACTTCTGTAAGCCCGTGTGATAGTGATTCATGGGGATTTCCAAATGTACATTAAAAAAAAATCTAGTCCATAATAAAATTTTATTTGTTTTTGAAAATTACATTTTCTGTCGTCTTAAGTGTAACAAAATATTTATTTGAATAAATAGCAAAATACACTAAGCGTGCGGATGCTAGTAAACCAAGTCAAAGTAAAAAAAAAAAACTTTCTATATTAATTAGTTAGCAGTTGAGTTGAAGTAGAAATGGTGATACAGTTAACATTGTAGCATTAATAAAGTTAAATAACAATTAATAAATAGCAGTGTTCCCAATTTTGTTGTGGTCAGCTCGCTGCAAACGATTTGAATTTTGCAGATAATGTATTATTATACGAATTAAAGATTTATAGCTATTAAAGTATTTGAAATGTGTAAAAAAACTGATTTTTTCCCTCCTTTCGAGTAATTTTTGATTTATAAATCCGTGAATGTTTGTAATTAACTTATTGTGAATTTTAGTACGTAAATGATGCGAGATTTTCTTTTTCAAGCATTTTTTCTACACCATTCATATGCCTGAATTTACTGTCCAAAAAGGAGGAACGTTTCTTTTCGGACTGATAAATTAATTTTTCCAACTAATTTACATTGCTACCCATTAGATGAGATTAACTTTTATCTATTTCAATGTTAAAAAATCTTCATAGCATTGTTGGTATTTGATAATGAGTAACCTTTTCGGAGCATCTAAGACATCTATCGCTAAAAAATGAATGCATTCTTTTTTCCGCAAGATAAAGCAAACAATATGTAGGAATAAATCTCAATTAAGACAAAACGACGTACGAAAGAACGCTGCACTAAACAAGCGTAACTTGTTTTTGTATCAGATGACTGGAGATGTTCACAATCTTGCATACAATAGTTAGCCGAATGATAGATTGGGCGGTAGTTATTTGTAGCAAGGGGAGTGTAAAACTACAATACATTGTCCGTTGTCGATGACGAAGTCCTTCTTATCTTTGTCACAGGTGGTGTCGGGGACGATTTATAGAGACCATTAAAGAAGATTGATTACAATTATGGACAAACAATGCATATTCAATTCCAACTTTATAGCTATACTTATATGAGTTTCGTTTTTTCTTTTCAGTTCGTTCTCAAATTATCCTCGAAACGAATACTGTTCGTTTCAGTATTCCGAGTCAACCACTTTTCGACGATTCTTTCTCATTTATGGGAGAGAGGCGGAAGATTGATTACAATTATGGACAAACAATGCATATTCGATTCCAACTTTATTGCTATATTGATATGAATTTCGTTTTTTCTTTTCAGTTCGTTCTCAAATTATCCTCGAAATGAATACTGTTCGTTTCAGTATTCCGAGTCGACCACTTTTCGACGATTCTATCTCATTTACGAGAGAGAGGCGGAAGAACGAGCACTTTTCCGGAATTCTTCGTCATTCTTTGACCTTAATTTTTGCCCTTTTAGATACTGTTTTTGCTCATTTTTTTTCACCTGTATGTGAGTATTATGTCGTTTCTAACAGTATTATTTTATTTCAGTCCGCGCGTAATCCGAGTTTATTATTATTATTATTATTATTTGCTAAATGTGAACATCTTTCCTCTCACTCCTATTTTGACGAATTAAACACATTCCAACGCATGCGCAAAAGCGGTGAGGATTTTAGAATCCGTTATCGAACAATAGTGTGGATATTAAGAGACTAAGTAAGGAATGTAAAGTAACGGGACAAAAACCTTTCAAAATTTAGAATTTAGACAATTTAGTGAATGCGTGAAAGACATTTTTTTCTGAGAGAAAAAAGATCGATGAAAATAAATATATCCATGATCAATTGATTTATAAATCTTTTAGATTTTGAGAGGAAAAATTTCCTATGACTGAGGATATTTTCTGTGATTCAGAACCTAACTATAGGAAATGCCATAAATATTGAGAATACAAGAACACAATGAAAATCAATATGCCTTTATTCTATTTAAAACTTCCTGTACTATTATTTACATTATAATTCTAATAAGAATATTTCAAAAAATCACTTTGAAATCGATTGCAAATAAGCAACATTATCTGTTTGACTTCAGAAATTACAAAAAAAAAAAAATGTAAATAGTTAGAAAATCAAAGAAATTCAGTCTAAAATGTTCAAAACCATGCAATTTGTCAATCAATGCTAGTGAAATGATGATGGGCATTTTTGATATCAATTAAAAATTTGGTGTGGTATAAAGAGACAAAAATTAAAAAAACATCTCTTTATAGACCGATATGTAAAAGACTAAGATCTTTAAAAAAATGTGGAAACTACCCCCTGAAAATCTTAAAAATTAAAAAAATTAGAAAATGATTTTATGAATTTTAGAATTTTCTGTGGTTCAGAACGTAACTATAGGAAATGCCTTAAATATTGAGAATACCAGAACACAATGAAAATCAATGTATCAGAGGCGATCAAAATATCAGCGGCGATAAAAATCGATCTTTAAGTGAGACCAGAATTACTAAAGACCTGTTCCCAAAATAAGTAATTTTCAATGTAATATGATAGCTTGGTTGATATAAATGTCGATGAAACAGTAACATTATATAAAAATAACAATCTTCCCGAGAAGGTACCATCTGTACCTTCGCCTGTTATAGATGATGACGCGTTTTTAATAACTGTTTAATTTTACTTCCATGATTGATGATACTTTGTCGGATGAAGAAAAATGATGTAGAAATCACCCTACAACTTTTTAAAAATATTTTAAAACATTGAAAGCTTACTTTGTATATCTTTGTGTGTGTGTGCGCGCGCGCGAACGCGTGCGTGCGTGTGTGTGTTTTAATGTCTCAGAGGCGATAAAAATTTATCGATCGTGAAATAAGACTAGAATTATCAAAGACCTGGTTGCAAAATACATAATTTTAGGACGCTGAAAATAAAATGTGAAGTTATAAATTAAATTCATGATGATTTAAGCTTTTCTAGCCTGGTGATGCCATTCACATTATTTGAATATATGCTTTTAATAAACAATAGATGCCCTCACTTGCATTCATATTTCATATGTTCCTAAATGGATATATCATCTGAACACAAATGAATAAGAAATGAACAATTTTGATTAATCTGAATAGAATAAATAAATAAATCTGAATCAAATGAATAATTTTAAACGTGAAGTATCCCTAAACAGTTTTATAATGTTTATTTTCTAAGACCAAAGATTAATTACAATTAATAATTGGGCTGAAGAGGGTTAATTAGATTACCAAATCAAAGTAATTGTAATCAAGATTAGCATTTAAAAAAATTAAATTATGAGCCTTTCTTTACAAACTTCTTTAAGAAAAGAAATTACAGAAGGAATTATAAGAATGAAAGTATCCGAATATATTATAGATCATTAAAAGGTTCATATATTTTAATAAATTTATACAAAATGTCGCAAAATAAATTTTAATGAGGATTACATTTCATTCTTATGTATTCTGGGACAAAAATTCAAAAAAATATGTGTGTATGGTTATCGAAAAGGCTTATTGTAATAGAAAGAGTGCAAATATTTTAAAATTTTGTTTAATTAATAAAAAGGGTAAGATTTTAAAACTTTAAAAAATTTATTGTCTTTAAGATTTATTGACTTGATAATAAGCATGATATACTAAAATGCCTATAGAATCTTATAAATAGTGAATACGTATCATTATATTTTATAACAAAAGAAAGAAGTTTATCGCATTTTATTTTTCAACTCTGACTGTTAAAAATGCCACATAATAGCAAAAAGATGTAGATTAGATTTTCTGTGAATTCAATTGAAATCAATTATATACATTTATTTTTCGATGCAATTGATAAATACCTGTATTATGTGAATATACGTCGAAATATTTTCCCGAATGAAAAGAGTTGAATTAAGATTAATGATTTTATTCGGGAGTGTAACCTTGAATTAAGTTCTAAAAAGAGTTTCTTTGCATTTTATTTTTTTTTAACCCTAAGTGAACCAAAAATTCCCAAGATAAACCAAATTATACCGTAAAAGAAATTCAGGCAAAACTGCTCACTAACTGGCAGCTGATATTCAAGACTTAAAGCAAGCAAAGATCCAATAGTTTTTCAATTCCTATTAATTCATATTAATTTCTATTAATTCATACTTTCCCTATATATACTTATAAACCTTTTAAAATTTTCAATCATTAATAAAATACTTTTTATTCATCCACTCAGGTCCAAATACATTTTTTAAATCTTTCAATGAATGCTTGATTTAATACAGTTTTTTCAAATATTAATTCATTAATTAAATTTAAATAATTTTTGATACTTTAAATAGAGTTTTGGCAATTTTTAATGAAAATTGAAATCAACAGGCAGTAGCTGAGTCCGTAAAATGCAAGACTTCAGAATTTTTCACGTGAACGTGAAGAATGCAAGCTCAATTCTTACGAATATATATATATATATATATATATATATATATATATATATATATATATATATATATATATATATATATATATATATTTGAAATTTTGTAAATAAATTTTTGCTTTAATTGTACATTTTATCCAAATGATTTCCGAGAGTAAGTTAACAATTGTGTCTTAGTGATTAGAATAAAGAATTTTCTCAAAATAAATAAATAAAATTGAAGAAATTTTAAGCCTTAGGTTCAATTCCGATTCCTCTCATTAAAATATTTGTCATCAATTTGTTGGTCATTTCTCCTACCTAAATTTCAGATTGAAACATTTGTATTATACGTGTCGAGAAGGAAAAGGGAAAACTGCAAGGAAATTCGCTTTTTATTTTGCCACTTAATATTGTGATTTTCTCTCCTATGTATATACATATTTATATTAATTATAACTATTTAATAAAAAGTAATCAAAATAAAATTTTCTCTGTTGATCTAACTAGGAATTGACTCAGTTTTTTTAAATATTGTTAAAATTCGTTTAGTAACGTTCCAGCTTCAGAAAAATTCAGGAAATCTAATACATTTCCTGAAAATATAAAAATACCGTCTTCAATGGCTAATTTTGCATGCATTTTTATTTTAATTTATCAAAACGAATAACTTCCGAATCTTTCAGTTATTTTAATTTCCAAGCAATTCATTATGTGAAATTATAGTTTCAACAACCCGACTACATCAATTTTTCTAAACGGCAAACTATCTTAAGAAACATTTTTTTTTAAATAATAAATAAAAATGACAAAAACACAATTTTCAAAATCTATTCAAAACATATTGGTGACCATAAAATAATTCCATGACAGTCAATTTCACTTTAAAAATATCATTAGTTAAATTAAATTGACATTTTTAATTTCATTTTCGATACTTTAGGTATTATTTTAATTAGTTATAAGGAAAAATATCAAATCGAAAGCGATTTTTAACAAATTCGGACTAAATACACATTGAGAAACGTTGTGTTTTGTTATAATTGTCCTAAATGAAATATTATAAATGAAATATCTTTGATTATCTACCATTATTGATAATCAAAGATATTTCATTACACACCGCATTAATATCTTAGGGAAATAAAATTATAATTCGATAATTATTTATAAAAATTGGGTTCAAATTATCTTCAAAGATTAATCTATTACCTGCCTAAATCCACTTTTTACTTTCTATCAATCAGGAATATAAATCCCTCATAAATTGCTTTATTTTCAGAAATAGTTATTTGAACTATCGTCAGTAACTTTATTCATTTTATAATAATAAATAATATTAAGGTAGAAACATCAAGATTTATTTATTCGCTGATGTAGATCAACTCTACCTAAAGTTAAATCAACTCTTCATTCAATTATTAGAACTAGGCGTAGAATCTTTGTCTTTATAAGATATCAGAATTATTAATGCATGCATTACAAATAAAAGATTATATAAATTATTCACACCATTCACTGTTTGATACATCCTTTGAAAAAAAAAGTAACTGGACAATGTCAAAATTAACGAACTAAATGTCGAACTTTAAAACTGCAAATGAATGTACAGATCCTCAAAGAATGGTATGTAACCATATGCATTTTCGTTCGTCTAAGGGATCGTCCTTGTTTTAATATTTGTATTGAATCAAATTTTAAAAGCAATAATCACCTTTAAATAATGGCTTATTGCATTGAAAAGCATACATAAAATTATCAAAGTGAGACTCATTATCAGTGAAAAATAACATTTTAATTACACACTGTATGGATGTGTGCGATAGCCGGAACAACTATTAATGTCAGCTCCCACTGTGTGAGGCTACCGCCCAAGGTCATTGGCCGGTACCACGCTGTATGTGATAACTGATGAACATATGCAAGTAAGGATATTGCTGTTGGCTTCGCATTTCATGGTTACGCCTTTAATTTTAGGGGTGTTTTTTGTTGTTGAGATATTGTTTAATTTGCCTGTTTTCAAAGTATCCCCCAAAAGAAAAAATATGTATAATTTGTTGTATTAAATGCATTTTTTTATGTGAATGTTCTCACCAGTTGAATTATTTTGTGAATTTATACAAAGGTATCTTAATTAATTCTTTAGAAATATCACCGTCCTAAAGTATTAAGAAGCCAAAATGTCAATCTCTTAAAAAGAATGTTCGAGTTCTTTTTATATGAATCGAAACAAAAAAAAGTCGATTCCCAAAACAAATTTCATATTAAATAATATGTGGGAGTTTAGATAAATCTTCCAAAAATTAGACTCCTCAGATAACGGGATTTTAGTGGCGTGATATCTAAGGGTTTTTTAATATTTATGGGTTAGTTCTAAACCAAGATTAAATTAATGCAAAAGAAGGAAGAAGAGACTTCTTAAAAAAAAAAAAAAAAAGAATTTATTTAGAGTTAAAGGGGAATATTTACAGGGAAATATTAAAGAGAATTAAAACATGGCGATATTAAATAAACAGAAAGTCCTCCTAGAGATTACTTTCTCTAGGAGGACGTTAGAAGTAAGAAAACATTATGACTGAAAACATATTACCGCGTAGCTTTGCGGGAATCGCAGACATGTGAAGACAGACGTCTTTCCTTTACGAATGTTAGTGGGGCCTCTTTTCAACTTTGTATTCAATTAATGTATCAAATTAATGTATCTTTCAAATTAATGTATCATCACAGTTCATCATAACTGGATAACGACTAAGAGCATCAACGTGCTTCATTCGACTTCCAGCTCTGTGCTTTATTTCGTAATTGAATTCTTCTGGTTGAAGTGCCCATCTGGATATGCGTGTAATAAGAAACTTCTTATGCATAGTCTTTAGAAATGCTGCACAGTTAGTTACGATTTTAAAACGTTGTCCTAAAAGATAAACTCGAAACTTCTTTAATGCGTTGATAATTGCAAGTACCTCTAATTCGTATCTGTCATACTTTTTTTCTGCTGAAATTGCATTTAAGACAGCCCAAGAAGATGATAGCATACAAACATTGAAGTCACTTTTAGAGAACCAAGAATCTGAAGAATTTTTTGAACGGAACGGTATACTCTACAAATACTTACATGGTCGAGAACTAATCGTAATCCCTAAAGCAATTGAAACTCAATTAATTAAATTGATTCACGACAACGGCCATTTCTCAATAGCAAAAACAGCAGAAATTGTGAAACAGGAATTTTTTTATTCCAAATTTAGCCAATAACGTGAAAAAAATAATCGTTAATTGCGTTCCATGTATCTTAGTTAATAAGAAAACTGGCAAGAAAGAAGGGTTTTTAAATCCTATTTCTAAAGAAGACATACCCTTAAGTACGTACGTACCATGTTGACTGCATTGGCCCTTTACCTTCTACAACTAAAAGTTAGCAACACATTTTCAATGTAGTAGGCGCATTTACAAAATTTACTTGGCTATATACCGTCAAAATTGTATCTACTAAAATTCCGCTATCTGAAGAGTAATTTTTGGAAGATTTACACACACACACACACACACACACACACACACACACACACACACACAATTTGGAAATTTAAAAGCAAAATGTAATTTAGATGTAATTAAACTACTATTCAAGATTTCAGCATTTTCTTAGGCTAGTAAGTGAGATATTTAGCTATATCAAAAATTCGCATCTTAAGAATAGTATTGAAGCATTGTAATATAGTAAATAATCAAAAATAAATTTGCATTGAATATTGCATTAAAATAATAGCAAACGTAATTACAGAGCTAATGGAAAGGAATGCCAAAGAAACAAAATTCTATACAAATAAAAAAAATCTGCAAAATTTAATTGCTGGAATATCTTTGCCTCCATTGTGAGCTGTACATTAAACATTCTAAATAAATAAAAACCATAAAAATAGTTTACTGAATTTTTGATTTATCAAATGAAATAGTTAAAAGATATTCTGACAAAAGATTAACCCTTCTTGATTACAAAGTACTTCAATTTCGATGCATATTTATTTCTTGTGAGCACTTTGTGAAGAATTGAAATAATTATTTATAAACTTTTATAAAATGAATACATCAATGATGTATAAAAATCTGAAGCACGAATCTATACTACTATTATAAATGTGAAAGTTTGAATGAATGGATGGATGATGTTAGTCAATCACCCCAGATTAGCTGAACGAAATTGAATGAAACTTAGCACAGAGATAAATTATAGTCTACAAAAGAGCATAGGCTAATATTTATTCCGGTTAATTGAGTGGTAAATTTTTTATTAATTAAAAACTAACTCTCCCGCCAACATTCTTCACCGCTAAACGAGAAAAACTTCGATTTATTATATTTTTTTTCGCACTCGAATCGGGTTAGGTTTAACATATTTCCGGCCAATTATTTTAAACGATTCTGTTTATTTTTTTAACGTTTGATGCAATTAAAACCAAACATTGTTAATTAATCGATCTTTCAAATTCATTATGAAGTACTTTTGAATTAAAATAAAAAATATTAATTAAAATTAAAAATTTCTAATCTGCATTCGTTACCCCAACTGGTGTTCAAAATTCGTCTCATGCATATGGTGTGACGTTTTCGGATAGATAAGGAGAAATATATCAAATTCTGTTCCCACGGGAAAGCAATTATGAGAAATATATCAAATTCTGTTCCCACGGGAAAGCAATTATAGATAACGGAGGAATTTGTGGAAGGTGGAGATTGCAGACTAGACGGAACCTAGACGTCTCCTTGCTAGACGCCGTTTCCCCCTCTCTTGTGATTGGGGAGAAACCTTGGGTCAGATGATCAAGAAAATTGAGAATAATGCTGATTGGTCATTTGCCACCGAGGGCTGGTTTTTTGAGACCGAGATAAAAAGAGCGAAGTGTTAGGAGGAGACGGACGAAACAAGAGCTGGTGCTTGGAGGGAGGATTCAACTTGGAATTCTGTGGAAAATTCTCAGGAGAGAATTTGGAAGGTACGTAGGCCGCCTCGCCCTGTAGCCGAGCCCACGTGGAGTTCACCGGAACCTTTGGAAACATTCAGCGTCTCGTCTGAAGTGTGAAAGCTCATCCGAGCTTTGGAAATACCTCCAATTAGCTGAACAGCTGTCTCCTGAGGTGCTCTTCCAGCCAGTTCATCACCTTACGCTCTACAAACCCAGCAGGTTAATCGACAAGCAGAGAAACCCGAACCTCGGGCCAGATCTTGCGGGAGTTTCAAGAACTCCAACCTCCTTCTTCTACGAGAGAGACTACCTTACTATTTGAGGCACAGCACCTTCCCCTAGTGGAACTCCGAACGTAATTGCCTAGGTGTTCGTAACCTATTTAATCAAGAAAGTGTAATTGTGCAAATTATATATGCATAATAGCTGGAAATAAATAGATTTTTATTTCTCCAAGTCCTGGTTTGTTTACGGCCCAACTCACCAGTAGCCCCGGCTAAAACGTTACAATGGTTTGCTAACATTTTGCATCATGATTGGACTGTCAGTTCTCAAATATACAGATCAAAATTTCCACTCCTACAAAGTCGCGGGTAAAAGCTAGTCATATATATGCTACAGATATTCGTTTATAAGGTGGTAAAATCCTTGTTTCGCCAAGCATGCCAATAGTACAAAGTCGTCAATCAAGAGGACTGACCATATAAACAATACCGTGAAACACTTATAGTTACCCATAATGGTTAAAATTATGAGACTTATAATTCCCGATTATTTTGTCTAAGAGCATTTCTTTTTTTGAACCTTATTGCTGAATCTCCTTCGAATACTGAAATAACGAGTTTTTGCAAACCGGTTGAGCCGGTCTGTATTTAAACAATAAAATTTGAATTTGCGATGCCTTCGGCATCTGAAGAAGGCACCATGCAGATTTTAATTTATAAAAAACAGCCTATGTCTTCGCTAGCAAATTGAATAGAAGGGATTTTGTTACTTCTAATCAACTCAAAAGAAATGGAATAAATACGGCACACGATACTTTCAATATCTCAAGAAAGCACAATGTATTATTTTTTTACTTTAAAAGAAGTTCCTACGGCCTTGAGTGTGAACTTAATAGTTTAGATAGCTCATTACACTTTAAGATTCTGAGAATTACAAAAACAGCACAAGGGAAAATGAAAGCATTCGTCACTAACAACTTCACTACTAGAGACTGATTATTTTCTTAAGAAGAAATCGGAAAGAATAAACACATTTACTCGGTTAATCTAATTCGTCATTTGAAAAAGGATCGATTTTCATAAAAAAAAAACTTTTCGATGTTGCAAGTATTTTTCTGTCATCGCCATATATATTTCGAAATGTAGACATAAAAGTTACAACTATAATATCCTTCTTAATATTTGTGATAATAATATTTCACATTATCAGAAATCTTATAATTAAATACTTACGGATTAATCGAATAATTATAGGAAAGCCACGAAAAGAAAAACAAATCGCAAAATTCCGTTAGAATGGTAAGATATTAAAATGAAAAAGTGTGAAAATAAAGACAAACGATTTAAAAAACTGTAGCAGATGTTTTTAGTTTCTGTTCTGACAAAAGTCGTGAACAGACGCTTTTAATTAGACTAACGTAATTCAACAGGAATTGCAAAGGGATAAATGTTTTCTGTTCATAGTTCACTTTAAAAATAATGCTGAATATTTTATTAGCAGTAGCGATACTTTCGATTATAAAACGTAATTTAATTAAATAGTTTAATGAATTTTTATTTTTCGATTAACTTAATTTCTTGCAAGACTGTTGTAGTAGATATAAAATTCAAAAAACGAAAAAAAAATTATACAAATCGATATTAGGGTTACAAGGAAAATAATTCGGCTTACTTTTTTGGGTTAGCATATTGATGACAAATTCTCAGGCACATTAAACTAGGATTAAACCTATTAGGTTTATATTGCGCTTATTTGTGGTTTTTTATACTTTAGGATTTCACAAAACCACTTAAAATAAAAATCAAATTATTTTTTTATGAATTTTGAAAATTAGATAAAAACTAACGCACAGATATAACATTTCTTTTCGTAGATATTTACTAAGATCATTTCCAGACTATGTATATTTGGATTAAATTTAAGATACACATACAGCAATTCAACAAAAGTGTTTGAATACTTTTTTGAACTTTATTTTCTAGGTAATTTCCCAAATTTAAAAACAATTACGAATCTTGTTTCCAGTCATGTTTCTGGCCACGATGTCCATGTTTTATTGAAATAAAAAAATCATTTAAATATTTGGAAAAATCATTTAATAAGGCGAATTTTAAAGCTTTATTTAACAATAACTCAAAATTTTATTGAATACCATTGAAAATCTTTGACAGTTTATTATACTAATTGCACCAGTTCTGAATTTTCTTTTCTTCATCACTCAGAGGGTTAAGAAGAAAAAAAAGGTGTGGGAGGAGGAAATTGATTATGCATAACACAGATTTCTCTCGATTAAGAAGTAAAATCATTGTCTGTACTAGCTTCTGTAATTTCGAAAATATGAAACTAAATCAAGTACTAATGCATCCATTTAGATTTTCGATTCTATTATAATTAAATGACTAATCATTTCAATAATTGACTTAACATTCTGTAATAATTAACAAACTTCTAAGATTGATCAACAAATAACTTATCTATCGTTAAAGGGAGTATATTACAATGGTTATGAAATGACCGAATTTCTAATAAATTTAAAACAAACAATAATTGTCAGTTAACCGAAAATTTAATTTAATCTTCTTATGATACAGACACTGTACTTATTTTAGAGCAAATTCTGAATTTTAGTAAATTAATCTGCAGATTTGTTTAAGTTTCCGAAACATATGCCGTATCAACAATTTTTTTTACTGATGAAGAGCCCGATACAACATCGGAAGGCAACCCTGATAAACTGATGAAATTATTACAGAATACGAGTTTGAATGGAAAATATTAACTAACCTGAAATCTCCTACTTTTTCGTATTTCATGAAGATATTTCGTTGGAAAAGTATAATTTTGTATACTTAAAAGTTACTCGCTCATCTTGATTTGGACCTTTTGCAACCAAGGTTTAAGTTTCAGGAGCTGAGATTAGCTTACTGGAACTGGAGTTCAAGTCAATAAAGGTTTTTCAATGAGAAAAAACTTGGGTAAAACTCAATTTACCACATTCGTAGATCACTACTGATGAGAATTTTTGCAAAAGTCTCCTAAAATCCTCCTGGAATACTACTTTGGTACTTTTTTTGTCAATATTTCCATTTTGCATAAGACGGTTGAAAAAATAGAACCACATTTCTCTTTATGAACACATATTTTTTTCGTTTACTGGAAAGGACAATCACCAGTTGAATATGTATTTGAACCCACAACTGCAACATTGAAACTAATGGTAATTTCGTTTATGGGTGTTATTACAGTGTCAACATCTGCATCTTTACTAGTTATTAATATTGAATTGTACTTTAATGTGCCTCTGTGTTTGTCGCCAATATGGTAACCCAAAGAAACGATCTTCTAGCAACCCTAATGCAATTTTGTTTACTACTTTTTATTGTGGTTGAGTTGTTCCTAATCTACAACTATTTTATAAAAAGTTTTAAATTAAAAATAATAAACAAAATATCGACTTAAGATTTTAATATAGTTCTGTAATATAATTAAAAAAATTTTATTGCTAATAAGACAAAATGATGACATTTTTAAGGTAAATACGAACAGAAAATATTAATTTTTTTGCAATTCTTAACTGTCGGTATGCGCTTTTTGAAATCGTCTGAATTATTAATATATAAATCTTATGCAATGGAATTTCTTGCACTTTTCGTAATTATTTTTCCGATCTGAGGGTTGCTTGGATAATTCGTTATGTCACTAATTGTTGAAGAATGGATGTCTGGTGAATTGGATGGAAGAAAATATTTTTAACCTGCAGAATTAATGAAGGTTTATTAATATATATATATAACGAGTTCATGAAGTTAGGAAAAGAATGGTTGTTTGAAATTTTGTATGGAGAATGTTTGATTCTTCTTCCTTCGTTCTTTGTTTTCTTTTCATTATGTACTGTTCCTATTTTCCAAACAATCCTTATGTTCAATGTGATAGCGAAACTGCAAAAATCTGACTCCCGTCGTTAGCGAAGCCATAGAATGTTATTATAAGTTTTAAAAAAATCTTCCTGGTGCCTTTTTTCAGATGCCGAAGGCATCGCATACTTTTTTTTGTCAACACAACAGACCGGCACAGTTAGTTTGCAAAAGTTTTTTTTATTTCAAAATTGTAAAAATAAGCAGCGATAGTGACTCTAAAAGTTTAAAAAAAACCAGTCTTCTCAGATAAAACATATGTAAAAATTATTATTTTAATGCAGAAAGTGATAACCGAGACTGTTTTGTAGAATTATTTAATTGATTGTTTGTAGATTTTTACTGGCGACTTGCCATCCTTGGCGCTGCAGGGATACACTAAAGAACAATTTTACCGACATTAACAATCAATCCATGCACTGATCCCAGAGTAACTATTAATTTTTTAATTGGTTTTCTTGGTCAAGATTTCTTCATTTTTTTCAAACAGAATATCTTAATATGAATGTCTTACAGTCCTGTTCTGCTCTTCATTCCTGATTATAAACTCTTCAGGATGTCCATCAGAAACAATGACCGCATTTCACCATATTTATTAACAATATTTCCTTGGTAGTTTTCTAGGATATCACAATGTATGCAATTTTTCGCTATGTGGAATGTTAGGAATCCACCGTCCAAAATATAAGCAATATCATTTATGTTAAGCTGCTCTGCAATGCCTTCTTCAAGCCTCTTCATCAGAGAAAAATTTGAATTCTTTTGAAAAGATAAACCACAAATCTAGAATGTAGGTGTAATGACTATTCATATTTCAGATACAGTCTCAATTTGTAGGAGTTGTTCTATGGAATAACCTTTGGGAATAAACGACAGCTTTTTTTTTTTCTGGTCTGATTTTTGCTGTGCTTGGGCGTTTGCCATGTCTTTCATGCAAAATTAGAAATCTTCAAAATGTTTTTATTTGATATTCGCTGTATCTTTAAGACCAATTTCATATGTCTAGTCGCAATTTGCAAAACCAGATTTCTAAGACACCAATTCTTCCGAAAGTTTGGAGAACGGATTATACTTGCGTAATCATGTGGTAAAGTGACTTATTAAAGTCAAAGTTATTTTCCTGACTCTCTCATTGTATTTATGTTCTGAAAAAATCTGCAAAGACTTCATGTTCATTGACATAGAAAGGAGTCTAATCCAAGAACTTATTTCGAAAGAGCGTTATCCGTTATATTTCGTCTGTGAGTTAGACCTTCCATTGATTTCCTTTAAAAAATTAGGCTTTACTGTATACACATATCAGTCCACGCTCCTGAATAATGTCTTTTCACCTATCAGTAAAGAATCCTCTTTCCTTAAAGTAATCCGACTCTTGCTATAATAATTTTGTTTCACGTTTATTTCATCCGTTGAATATAATTAAGCAAATTTGATAGGTTAAATGTCCAGCTCTTTGAAAAGAAAGAAACATTTCAAAGGATGTCCTCAAATACAAATCCCAATCTTCAGATCTTACAGCAAAAATAAATCGCCTTTTGAGATCAGAATGCAGGATGTTCAAGGTTCACATTTGCGAGAGGTCTTTTTCAAATATTATGCAGTAGACGAAAATTGGACAATGGCATAATAAAACGATGCGAAGTCTATGTAGCAAAACAAAAAGTTCCAAAAACGAACACCAGTTGTTGTATAATTGCTTTATAGGGAACATAACAAAAGTTTACAAAATAAAATATTTTCCTGGTGACAAAGCTTGCTCGCTATGATGTCCACCATTGTCTGCTACTATCTCGGAGCGTCAAATCTCACGTTCAACTGTTGAAAGTAGTGTATTCCGAGGGATGTAACACACATGACATGCTGTACTCTCGTTTAGTTCGGAAAGAGATGTAAAGTGATCACGATAAACCAAGCCTTTGAAGTATAATCGCAATCAAAGTTTTAATGATTCAAATCTGGCGATCTGAGAAACTACACTATAGGAAAATGACAGTTGGTAATTGTGTCATCACGAAAATAGCAGAGGAGCTCCATCCAATATAATTACTATTGTTGAAAAACACAATTTCGTCTGAAGTGCCGGAAGTATGGATTGCTCCCATAACAATGTTCATCGTTGGATTTTTGAAAGAGTATGTGACAGGATCAGCGACCTTGTCTTCGAAAAAAATTGGATAGTAATATTTAGGATTGACAGTCCTTATAATGTAATATGATATATATTGTACGTATCGTTAATTGTTAAGTTTTTTTCCTTTTAAATTTATCATTTTATACATAAGATACGTCTTGCAGGAGTTCACTGCGTATTAAAGAATAAAAATCACAA
Organism: Argiope argentata; assembly: GCA_026289955.1. Classification (NCBI taxonomy): domain Eukaryota; kingdom Metazoa; phylum Arthropoda; class Arachnida; order Araneae; family Araneidae; genus Argiope; species Argiope argentata. Next base: position 1,330,693 of record JAOUZG010012691.1, on the reverse strand, counting down.
ATATTTCTTAATTTTGATTAATTGAATCAAGTTTTTAAAATTGAAATCTCCTTAATTTAAAGCATTAATGATCAGAACGACTCCTTTTTAAAAAGTTTGTTGAAATTTCGGGAACTTTTTATAATCAATAGGTAGAGTTAAGTATAGGATTTGTGCGAAAAACACTGATGGAGTAAAGTAACAGCATTCCACACGATTTTTCTGAAGAGGAACCCCAGGCTATTTCGGAAGTCGGAAATCCTCTGTCAGTTATTATGACAGGAGTTATTTAGAGAGTTGAGTGGAAGAAAGGATGATAAATAACTGCAACTTGTCCAGGCAGCGGAGTTCCCCTTGTTTCATATTATAAGATGATGAATAAAAGAAAATTGCCCAAAGAAAAATGTGATATTAGCAGTTAATTAAGCTTGCATGCGGCCACTAGCACTGATTTTTTTTCGTCCTTCGAAAGAGTTACAAGTGTGTATGTCTACATTTCAACCTGTCAGCTGAATTTTGAAATATAATACCTTTTTTTATGGTTGATTTTATATTTCATTAATAATAATAGTGTTTTATAATAGTTTTTTTTATAATAAGGGGTGGTTCGAATTTATTTCACTTAAAAGGTATTTATCTCAGTTCGAATGATTTAATAATATATTAATAAAATAATTTCATCCTTAAAGAATAAATGGATTGGTTTTAAGAAATACAATATTTGCCAAATACGTAATATATGGTTTAATTAGTTTCATACGTTATCAAAACAAAAAAATTTATTTTTATAATGAATTTATTAATGACACATTAATAAATCATGAATATTTAAGATGATGAAATCATTGTATAAACATTTCTTCTGTTAATTAGGATATTAAAAGCCCGATATCGTTCAAAATTAGTGCTGCGTTTCATCTGCACGTCATTTTATATATAAAAATGGCACTGCTTTTTTTTATTTATGAAAATTATAATGGATTTATCTGAAGATTTTCAAATGAATATTTGAGCTAATTTTTTCTGATATCAGATTTTTAGAATTTATCAAAAATTACTGCAATACTGTAGATCTCTCAAAATATTGCTGCATTTTAAAATAAAATTACACTAGCTGTGAAAACCGACGAGTTCAGTTGTTTTGAAATGCATTTTTTTTTCATAATAAAAGATCGTATTTCTGTAGTTTTGTTTTGTAAACTTCCTCGATTCTCTTATTTCCCACCACCTTACAGTAAATGCTACAAAAATGATTAAAAACCAATATTTTATTTATGGTTTATAAACAAAAATCAAAGGTTCATTCTGACTATTTTAACAGCATTTTAGGAGTTTTTAAGATAAAAAAAATTACAGATTTAATTCTAGAAGTAAGAACTTAATTATAAAGATATTAAGTTCCAAAATTATATATTAAGTTATTTTGATATATAATTTTGATATGTATTATTTGATATGTACATCAAAATTGACAGAAATCTTCCTATTGAAACTTAGAAGATTACATTTTGATTTTAATTTTTAAAAATGAAAATAAAAGGAATTTTGGTTTAAGAGCAAATCTCTAAACCGATGAACGCTTCAAAAATATTTTTGTATTATCTTAGTCAATTGTTGAAAATATAAATATTTATAACTAATATTGATTTCTAATTTTTTTCCTCTAACAAGGAGTTGAAGATATGACTTGGGATATACTTTTACAGTACAGTTTCAGGTAACATTTGTAACATAAAAATTACTCCTCGGACTCATTTTTAACTCATTCTAATTCCTCTTAAATAATTAAATAATCGAATATCACAAACTTTTTAAATGTAACAAGTCAGAATTGAAAACTGATGTAAACTTAACTAAATGCTGAATAATAAAAACACTGAATGAATTTTAAGAAAATTTTAGCGATGCCAAAATTTTGATTTGGAATTGAATTGAAGACAACAAGAATAGAATGTTGTGCTCCATTGAATCAAATTATGAAGGCTACGCTTCCGTAAAATTTAGAATGTATTTTAGATGCTCGGTGAAATATTTAATATTATACATCATGTGACAAAAAAAAACTGTGTATTAACAAAATTTTAAAAATGAAAGTTGAAAGAAATTACAAAGCGAAAAAAAAATTCTCTGTGGACTAGTTAACCTTTATTTTAATATGCATATTAATTAACAAAAATTAAAGTTACATAGAATTGATGCATGATAATCTGGTATTAAGTAAGTTTGCTTTGTAATGAAAATGAATGCTATAGTATGACATGAATTTTATAGCATTCATAGTAATTTAACACGAACATGTTAAATAATGACTATGAAATCTTTTTTTTTCTTTATTTTCAAATAAATCAGATTATAAGAATTGCATCTGTTACCCTATAAAGAAGAATTCACCTTCAAATAATCATAGGAAACAATTTTTCTCTTAAAATATGAGCCACAAATCCGTCAAGACTATTTTCGTTGGTTCTAACTCAGAACAGCGTAAATGCTCTAGTACATTTATTCAAATGTATAAACGTGTGAGTTTTATTAATAGTATATGCTATTCTATTTCAATAGGTAAGTTTTTATTTGGAAATATAGTTCAGAGGTATTGGGATATTTCATTTTTTAAAGTATGAAACTCTTAGTTTCAGGCATGTAAAGTGAAAAGGATTAAATATTTTACAAATTATTGAAAGCGATGCTAAAGAATGCTTCTTTGAATGGCACTTAATGAGATTTCAATAGGAGTTTGAATAGAAATGAATGGAAAATCGGAAAACTGATTTACCTTTCTTACATAATCATTGTTCGAATAGCCAAATGAAGCAAGAACTTTCTTGTTATTGACATTTATTTATTTTTACCGCATTATTTACGCTTCTATTAAAGATTATTGACGTAATTAATGATCATTCAAAAAAAATCTTGCCAGTCATTTTAATTTGAAATATTTTCTTCATACTGAGTGGTTTCTTCCTTGAGGTTAGAAAATCTAATATTTGGTTACAAGGAATTAATTAAAAATCAGTTTATCTGAAATGAAATTATACATTTAGGTAGCTGAGAATGCATTTTCAGAGTTCTAAGTACAATTAAAGTGGCATCACTAAATAAAAATCATTTTGAAACTTTTGGTAAACTAATAGTTTTCGATTTACTGTTGTCAACATTTAATTTTAACCTTTCGCACTCCGAAAAATAATTAGATGCAAAATTATTCACTTAATATAAAGATTTGTTTATTACTATGAAAAATAAATACACGTAATTCGTTTGCGTCGAATTTCTTTGAAAAATTAATCTACATCTCTTAACCATTATGTAGACATTTTTAACAATTAAATTTGAAAAATGAATAAATAAAACGTCAAAATGATGCACTATCTTGAAGGGTGCCTCAGAGGCACCATTGCGAAGAGTTAAGCCTATTTCGAATAAGTGCCAGGTATTCATACAAGTCTTAACTTTTCCGTAGACAGGCAAAAGTCAGAAACTCGCCATTTTTATTGAAAGTATTTGTTTTTCTTTATACAAATTTATTGCAAAGATTATAAAAGAATAATAATTTAGTTAACAGAAATCCTGTTTTCCTTACTTATATTTTAGCAAAAATCAATCAAAGTAGCTGTTTCTCGTGCAACAAGAAGTTTATCAACTGTTTTTGAATACAACTGCATTTCACATGGATCTTAAACGAAGGGGAAAAATATCATAACATTAGAAGAGGAACGCCGAATTGTGAAAAACTGACTATGAAAAGTGCTGAATTGATTTCTAGGAATAGTCACATATCCGACTCTCTATTAATGGATCGCTTATAAAGCAAAAGACAATATTAAGATTTTTTAATATACAGATTTCAGACCTTAAAATTAAATTAAGATAATTTTAAAGTCATTTCAAACATATAAAGAGAAATAACGGAGTCAAGAATTTCATGATAGAAATATTGTTAACCCATTCGCTGCCAATCACGAATGTACTCGTGGTTGGCAGGGTGTTACCCACTGCCACCACGAATATACTCGTGATACTTTCAATATATTATAACGTACCACTTGTCAAACTTGCAAACATTTTATGGCCACAAACATAAATATACAAGTGTAAAAACTTGAAGAAAAAAAAACGCTACAAATAATTTGTTTTTACAAAAATTCTACTTTATTTAACCCATTCGCTAAGCCTAAATTGTATGAGGTTATCCCCATTGCTAACCACGAGTATACTCGTGTTTGATTTTTATACATGTAAATGATTATTTATGACAAAATATGTGTATTTATTTTGAAATAATAAAACTTAGATAAACAATAACACTCAAAACAGAAATGGCAATGGGAATAACCTCACACAATTTAGGCTTGGCAGCGAATTGGTTAACAAATATTTTGATTATTGATGAGATTCTAAAAACATTCAAAAGGCTTTTACTGTATTTCCTCTTCTCCCTATCTCAAACAATTTAGACATTTCACTTGAGTAGAAAGCAGTGTTGCTCATTTTAGAGCAATCTTGCTTCATGCCTTATTGGATAACATCCAGTTATTGGATAATCCCTCCACAGAAGGTTAAAAAACGCATTAGAGCCCATCGTCATCCCATCTTTTTTTTTCTTCAATCATTCTGGATCACAGGTATTTTAATTATTGGGATCATAAAATTTCAAAAATCATTATCACCAATAAGTCTGAATGCAATCTATGCTCTAAGAACAGAGATGTGACATAGCATAGTAGTAATAGCAAATCTGAATAATTTTTTCATTGCAAATTCTAAGCCCTTATTTATTTATTTATTTATTTTAGAATGGTAAGAATCAGACTTACCTCGTTTTTTTTCTCAATCATAGCAGTACAACTGAAATATAGGAATCGAAAAATAATTAATCGAAGCGTCCTTAGGTGCGGTATTTACTCAGTAAAATGACAGCACTGATTTCTGTACATGTTTCGTAATGATATTATACGAAGATTCTTGGAATTCTTATGGATGCTACCTATAGGAAAATATATTGTTATACTATTTTATTTGCTGCCTTATCATTTTATTTACAACTCAATTGCATGTTATTTATTTTGAAAAATTCAAAACCATTTATTCACAGTTTCAAATCTTGCCTAAAAGTAAAATCTATTTTTACTAGCATTTACATTTAATTTATGTCATAAAATTATTTATAATATAAATAATTTATTTAATTTCACACCTCGGCATAAACTACAATCATCAATAACATACACAGTGTGTATTAAACAAACACTGAAAAATAGAACTTAGAAGACGGTTTATTTAATCTGTATATGTGAATGATTGTTTATGTGAATGAATAATCTGCATATGTGAATACCACTCCAATTTTTATAAGATCTGAAAGGGATATATATACTCATCGGTTGACGTGTTTTTAGCAATATACGAATTAAAAAATAAAGAACACTTTTTTGTGAATTACTTGTCATTCAAAGATATTTCAATAACAAGTAATGATAGTTTTGAATCTATGATACTTTTGAGTGAATTAGGCAAGAAACCCCTAAGTTTTTTAAATGATAACTTTCATTTCTTTAATGAATTATACTACAGATGCTTAAATATGGGGAAAATTTGAATGTTCTAAAGTCAAAAGAAATATTACATTATTATCATTGATTTATAAGTCATTATCTTGAGTAGGAAAATAAAAATATTTATTAAAAAATTGATTATTCGAAATTCATGACATTATGAATGAAAACATCAATCATGGTTAAGCCTAGTAATAAGTAACAGTCCAACAGTAGTTACTTCTAAAAATCCTTATATATTATACACTTTTATACACTAATATCTTTTTTTGGGTGTAGGGTGGCCAGATCTGAATTATGAATCCAAAATATCTAGCCATAATGTGATTCTTCAAAATATTATCCTATCAGTATTAAGCAGCACATTAGAAGATAGCCTTCAAATTGAAAAGTCTTTTCATAAATTAAGTCGTAAGCTAAGCTGACTGGATAATTTTTATTTAGAGAGAATTATATGGATTTACTTTGTTCATCGCTATCTTTTGATCCGTGATAGCTACGTAAGCAACTCTCTGTGCACAAGATACAACTTTTTCTAGAGATTGAGCCACGCTGTTTTAAATTACTTGGCAGAAAGAATTAAATATTGTTCAGTCTCAAAGCTGAGTAAACACCTAAATGTTTAAAGTACATTTTTATTTCACGAGCTAAATTCTTCTTTCAAACAATGATGTTTTTGCTGATGATATTCTTGAGCATCTTCTTCAATTCGTTGAAAAAAATTACATAAACAGTTTTTTTTCTTAAAGGGAATAAGTAAAATACTTTAATGAAAAACATCTTTCTCTTGAATAATAACTAGCAATCTTTTAAGCATTGATTCCAACAGTTTTATTTGAATTAAAATTGGGCTATCTTAAGATCTTCAGTTCTTATTTATTTGACACGTAATGTTCATGAACGGATTTCTCCTATTGGGCTATAAATTTTCAGTGACATTTAGCTCTGAAGACTGTTATGGAATGTGTAGAGGTTACTTTTAATGCTTCATCAAATATCAGTTGATAGTCATCTCCGTATCTGTGTTCTCCATATCTGTTTATTTAAAATGATTCTGAAACTTTTCAGTTTAGAAGTTCTTTGGGAATTGTTCTTCATTTTTACTTTAAACTATTAGTTATGTGTGAAAATAAAAACATGTTTGCACTTCTCATTAATGTGTTATTTATATTGAAATTCGGATTTATCAAGTAAAAGTAAGATATACGTATTAGAACATCATCATCCCATCTCTTTTCTCCTCAGTCATACTGAATCCCACGTATTTTAAATATTGCGATCATAAAATTTCAAAAATCATTATTTCTAATTAGTCTGAATGCAATCTATGCTCTAAGAACAGAGATGTGACATGGCGTACCAATAGTTGTAAATCTGAATGTATTGAAATTCGGATTTATCAATTAAAATGTAATCTCAATTGTTTGAGTCTCTGTATATGAACGTGCGTCCACTTAGCATTCAAAGGTCAAAGCAGTGAAGGTCAAGAGAAAGAAGTTACGTTTAGGAAAAAATTGAAGATGAAATGCGAATTAAGATTCATTCATTGAAACCTAAAAAGGTATCACTGGTATCAAACACATTAATGGCATCGTGACTGAATTTGTATCCCAAAGTATGGAAGTGCTTTTGTTATATAATAAATAAGAAAATACAATGAAATAATTTGCATATTAAATACTATTTACTAAAAAGGAAATGGAAATATGTTTTTGGGGTGACTGCGATATTGTTGCTGTTGCAGTAAATAAAGTTCATACTTTTTAATATTACTTTAAGATATTCGACTAGATTCGGAGATGAATTTTTAAAAAATGATACATAACCCTTTTTTTACTGCACCAAATAGCTAAATCTGACTTGAAATGCCAATATTAGAGGAAAAAACACACTTATTGCCTTTAGTTTTTGAAAAATTGCTTATTCAATGAAAATTTAGCAACGTGTTCAGTGTTAATAAAAACAAAGTTAAAAAAATAATGGAAATATTTAATTTTCATTTCACCTATGTATAGCTCAAACTACATAAAATGTAACAGACCACTAGATAAAAATCATTTTCATAAATAAAATTTTTATGAGCATTTGAATTTGCCGTTAATGATTTTTTATCAAAGCTTTTCTATGCTCCGAATTTAAAATGTCTGTAAAACAAGTCTAAATAAAGCTATCTTAACATCCGCGATTTATTACAATCTCTAAGGTTTTGGAAACATGCATACCAAATTTCCTTGAATTGGTTTTGAGGTATCATTTTTCCTGTAAATTATTCACCTTAAAATATTTGTTTTTTAGAAAATAAATATAAATATTGTACTTGTAATTTACTTCATCAAAATGTGCTAAAAACCAGTGTGGTTTTCAAGCGTTTATAACAGAAATTCCAAAAATAAGAAAACTATTGTAGGTAACGGAGGGGAAGGTAGAGAGTTAATATAAACAAATTGTTCAAATATTGTTTTGGAGAATTTTAAAGAAAAAATAAAATAAATCACACATTTTTGATTAAAAATACCACTGTTTCCGACTTCATTTTTATTTGTTGTGTATTATTGAAACTGTCATATATATTTCTATCTTAAATATATTAAAAATCAAAGTATGTTTTATGATCTATAAAGTTTGGACTTTATTTTCAAACCATACAAAAATTTCTAGAAAAATTATTTTTACAACCTAGTCGGATACCTTAAGTAAAACAAACACATCTTTCTTTAATGTAGTGCGTAAAAAGTAACTATTGTTAGGGAAATGATTATCAAAAAATATGCTAAATATGTTCGTCCCTATTAATTGTTCTTGTTCTGTCCTGAAATTTGTATTTGCAGTAAACTAAAACTTAGATAGGAAAACCTGTATTTCATAAACTTATTCCTGTTCTGATGCGCTTAATGTTTACATTTTTGAATCGTGAAAATGTTTTTTGTAGAACTATTAATTTATAATTCAATATTATTGAGATGTTATGTATGTATAGTATCATTGGCAATTGGCTAGTGTATCTTCACAATTCCAGATCTTTCAAATAACATACTAGTTTGGACTAATAGTTGATAGGATATTATTAAGAAGGCATACAATTAGAGAGGAAAACCTAGCTAAGTATGTGTCATTGAATTAATTAATCATTAATACTTATATTAAGTTTACAAAATCCTTTCTTGTATCTTCGGTATACAGCAAAAAGTATACTAAAAAGGAAAAAGAAGATGTGTTCTTAATGTTTTAAAATGTCATCTCAATATATATATATATATATATATATATATATATATATATATATATATACACGCGCGCGCGCTGAATGTACTGCATAATGATGTATGTTCATGATTTTTCCTGTTACAAATACGGCATTTAAAGGAAGAACACATTAGCTCATTTTTCTTTTACTTGACATTATATCGATAACATCAGCATGCATTTGATCACTTTTAACTGTATATCGATAATATTAAAAGAAGTGAATATGCTTTGTGTGACTGAAGAATATGTGCCTCTCCTTTGTTGATGCGTACTTTTCTCTGGTTTATAAATGGATTAGAAGAATACATAGCGCTGACAATTGGTGCTGATAGTAGAAGTAGTGTGGTAGGTTTAATGTCTCAAGATATAATATAGAACATGTTGCACTACGTATAACATTGGCTAAAAGGGAAAAATAATTCTTAAAGAATAAGGCAATACACAGAAAAAGTACAAAAATTCAATCGGTGATATAAAAATAACACATTTCAATTAAAGCAAACCATTACGAAAGATAAAATATGAAAATTTCTGAGCAATGAAAAACGTATTGATAACATTATAGTTCGTTTTTATACTACATTGAATAGCCAGAAAATCTAGTGTAGCAGGTCTTATGCAAATAATGGAAGTGTTCAGCCAATCAGCTTAATGCGATGCGGTAGACAGTGCGTATATTATATAACAGGTGTCTGAGGAGGCTATTACATCGATTATTGTTGTTAAAATGGCAGGTTATCACGATTATGCGATTTTTAAAGTTGACTAATCGACGGAGCACAAGAGAGGAAGCATAGCATTGCCAAAGTAGAGATGAAATTTGGATTTTCGCTCCCGGCCATTTCTAGGGTGTACCTCAAATACCAGGTTTCCGGTAAAACTTCAAATCTCTGACAGCAGTTCAACTTGAAAAAGGCATGGGTAGAATGGTATCATCGACGCTTGAAAAGAATAAATGCGCTTGATAGACGTTCAACACTTCATCAAGTTGCTGTTGATTTGAATGCAGGCCCATCAACAAGTGTCAGTTTACGCACTATGCAACTTAACCTAATTGATATGGGATTTCGAAGCCTCAAACCATATCGTATACCATTAGTGACTCAGCGGCACAAAGCTCTGCACTTTATTTGGGCTCGCTATCGTTGCCATTGGACTCTTAATGATTGGGAAAACATTGTCTGGTCTAAGGAGTCATGTTTCCAAGAGTTTTGGGTGGATGGTGCACACGGGTGTGGAGAAATCTCAATGAATATATGGATTTCTCATGCCTTCAAAGAGCTGTTCAAGCTGGAGGAGGCTCTGTGAGTTTAAGGGGCATGTGAAGTTGACATGAAATGGGATTGTTGATGTGTTGTTGACTCTACCATGATAGGTCAGTGGTACTTTAACATCCTTTCTGACTCTCTGTATGCATTCGTGTTTTGTGTGCATCTGACGGACGTGGACAATTACAACAAGATAATGTGCCACGCCACATGTCTACAGTAGCTACCGAGGGGCTTGAGGAGCACTCATCTAAATTTTTCTCCTCTCTTGGTCACCTAATTCTCCAGACATCAACACTATCCACCATATCTGGGATGATTCGCAGTGTTCTATCCATAGGAGATCTCGCCACCTTGCCCTGCCATGTCTTTGCAGACTGTTCTACAAGAGTCAGGGTGTGAACTTTCTACAGAATATCTTCACAAATCAGTTAAATCCAAGCCAACCCTTGCTGAGCCCTTCTGCGTGCTCGTGTGTATGGGGGGGGGGGGGGCTTTATACAATATGAGTAGGTGTAACAGGTTTTTTTTTCACTTTAGTGTATTACGATCTCAATACTTCAGAAATCGTTCTCTTATCAATACTTTGTGCTTCAAAAATGCATGCATTTTTCGCAGAAATCCCTTCTTTATTTATTTATTTTTATTTTCCCCTTGTTTCTTGTGTCGTCGATACTGCATATATATATATATATATATATATATATATATATAGATTAATTTGGTGGGTTGCGCTTTTATTGCGTTAAACATGTGCAAAAATATTTTAGTTGATTAATCTTTCATTTTAAACTAAAAAGTAAAATACCCTTTGATTTCATTCATAAAAGTACAAAACCAAATTGGTATGAGAGATTTAAACAGGATTTATTTCTGTGTTAATAGTCTTTTGTCTCATTTAGTTATTGTTTAAGAACAATGAAAATGGAGCCTGAATCGTTAAATTATGTAATAAGAAGCTAAAAATAATTCAAGGTTTATTAAAGATTTGCGTTCAATGTTTTTAAAAGTAATTAATAGAAAATATAATTTCAAATCGTTGGTATGACAAAAGGAATGCGTGCAATATGAGAGCCTTTAAAATTTCATTTAGATCAAACCGCCTTCTTCTTTACTATCTAATGCAAAACGGGAATGAGTTCTTGCAGAACAAGTTGAATTGCTAAAAATTTTCTTAACTTTTGCCTTCAAGACATTTTGAAAGTAACATAATTTTTACTTATTTAAGAGCCATCTGTTTCTCTCTTGAGTATAAAAACTAGAATTATTGTTCATTTTCGAAAAGTTCGACACAATTTTTCAAATAAAACATTTGAAATGATTGCATCAAGCAAAAAAAAAAAAAAAACTGTGATGAAAAAAGTGCTGAGAACTAAGTCGATTACTTTCAGAAGTTTTAATCTAAAAATTTGCTTCATAAATATCTTTTCATATTTTTTTCACTGATTTTTATCTCTATAACTAACTTAACCTTTAACGTTGTTCGATTTGCGTAATTGACGTGTTTGAATAATTAAAACTTGACTATGTTAAAATAATCTTTAAATTTCATGTTTTTTTCCATAATTTTATCATTCCATAATATTGAAAGCAAGTCTTCTTATGGATTTAAAGATTTAATTTGTCATTAGAATTAAAAGCCAACTGCATTTTCTTGTAAGAAGAATGCTAAAAGAAATATCTCATGCTTATCCATGTTTGTAGCTTTGCAGATTATCCCTTAAGTCCAATAAAACGTAATTTATTTCCCTACCCTTGAATGAAGAGAAGCCCTGATAAGAGAGGTCTATGGATATTAGTTGTTCGAGATAAAAACTCTTGAAATTCACACATTTTTAGTATTACTTTTATAAACCATATAGCCTGATTTCTAAAGATTTCTTTCTTTAAAATTTATCTTTAGATATTTTACTAACATTAGTAAGTTGATCATTTTAATCAAGCATATTTTATCGCTCTTATGACAACATGATTAATTTTGGTCATTAATTAATCATGAAAAAACGGCACACTAATTTTGATTCTAAATTTTTCGAACATTTATGGTGAATTGAATACTTTAAAATATTCTATTAAATATTAGTCTATTATGCTCCATTTAAAAAATAGAATAATCTTTGACCCATAAAATGCGACGCCAAGAAAACATCTGTAAGATGAATAAACATAGAGCTGACGTGCCAATCATAAGTTGTTTTGTTTGTAACCTAATCTATTTTTCTTTTCATGACTATATGTTTTGAGTAATGTTTTTATCTTAAATCACCTGCACTGAACTAGCTGATAATTGCATTATTTCCAGAAAAATGATGAGGGTTTTTATTGTGAAAAATACCCTCATTAAAGATTTAACAATAAATAAGAGAGTTGCGACAGATCACTTTTTCAAATACTGGTAGTAAAAAAAGTATCCATTTTCTTGTTTTTGATAATTTTTTCTACTTTAGCCCTCTAAATATTCAATAATATCTTGAGTACCAAAGGAACATAATCTTGTTTCCTATTTATATAATGACTATGAGAATTTTTTGTAATTTTCTTTTCTTTATCATAGAAGAAATATCTTTCTCGTACTCCATACCATCGCGAAAAATCCAAAAATTAAAATGTGTTCTTGAATAACTTTATTTAATCAATATTATTATAAACAGAAAATTTGCTCCTAATTTGACCGTATTTTCAATCTACAAATTATTATTTAAAAAAATAAATTAGTATAATTTTGTAACAAAGAATCATACAATTACACGCATTGTGTTTTATCTTGATAGTTTAATAGCTATTTTCATTGTGATGTAATTCTTCTAAAAAACCAGATATATTTACTGAAGGCTTATTTTTACAGAATCTACAGCAATTCAACTTTTACATAAATTAAGTTGCACAAAATGTAGAAAAAATTTGACATTTTTAAAATAAAGCAGAAAGGAAATAAATTTAAACGTAATGCTAATAATACTAAAACCTTCATTGCAGATAAGACTTATTAAGTCTTTCAAATTTAACCCTTTGCAGTGGATTGGTGACTTTCATTCATCATTAAAAACGGTGCAAAATTTTGATGTTTTATTTATTTAATTCTGATTGTTGAAAATACCTGCCGAGCAGTAAGAAGATGAAATTAATTAAAAGGGGGAATTCAATTAAAAACAATTATATATATTCATTTTTCGGAACAATAAACAAGACCTTGTATTAAGTGATTATTTTGCATCGAAATACTTTTCCGAATGCAAAAGATTAATTATGTTTGTGTTTTAAGAATTAAAAAATAAAATTCGACAAAAAAGATAAAGAAAATAACGAAAATAAGTACTCTAATTATAAAAGGAAATGTAATTCTCCTAATTAGAACAAGCAGTCCAATAGTACAGAAAAATTTGAGTCTCGCGAAATTTTCATTCAATTTTTAATAAGGTATTTTAATTGTGTTTAGATAATTTTCAATGTGTTTTATATTTTTTTTTATTCTAGTAAATTAAACATTTTGATTCCCAGAAATTTTTAACTCCAAATAGTTGTTATTGTTGTTATTTATGGCATTTCATAAGCCTTCTAATAGATCTGTCAGTGACTTAAGCCGACTGGGAGTCAGTCTCTTGTTTTTTCAGTAGCGCCAGCCAGGGCCAAGAGTACGACTTAGTAACTCCGTGCGTCACATTCGCTTACACAACCCCTTTTTACGGGAGGGGGGGGGGGCATTCACACATCTCACAGATAGAACATAGAAGGTGAATAACCATTCTCGAAACGGGGACGCACGGATCACGGGGAAGACGTGCTACCCGTATGCCATTACGTCGGCACTCCTAATAGTGCTCTGCATATATAGAAATGAAAGAACATAATGTATAGTTCATTCATTGAAATGAATGAGAAAAAATAATTATATTTTTCCAGCTTGATAGCTTATTCTCCAAAATTAACTTGAACATTAAATGAAATTTTCAATAAAAACAAAGACTGTTTATGATAACGAACTACTTAGATGTTAATTTCATTAAAAAAACATGACATCGGATGTTTATTGATGTTATACAAACTTTTGGCTTATTTTCAAATTTCCAGGCAGTAATTAAAGTATTATATAATATTTTTTTTAAATATCAAGCTTAAATTTAAAAAAAAAACTTTGTTCAAATTGTTTATTAGTCCCCATTTGAGAATTTGGATTTGAGAATTAATCGAGATTTCTGAATATATATAAATATTAACCATTTTATGGACTTTTTATTTATTTTTTGAATTTCTCATAGTTTTTTAAGTTTTGTTAATAATTAAAAAGTAGTATTTAAGTACATATCTTTTTATTTTGCTCAACTTTATGTTTACACTTAAATTTCTGGGATGAGCAATATACTTCCTATGGAACAATATGCAATCACGAAGAAAATTATATTAAAAGATGATTTTTTGTCTGATAAAATGATAACCATATTACGATATACAAAAGTACATATATCACATTCTGTGCACATGTATTATGTCCTCTTTTCTTGTCCCTGTGTGCAACATTTCCTACATCGCCCGTAGTTGGGAGCCCTCTTTGATATATGATTTCTCATACTGATTAAACACACATCATCTGGAACTGCACAATTCGTAGCTTGGAAGCTATCAAGACATTTAAAAAAAAGAATATCTATCTATTATCTGATAAGTAATAATGTGTAATAGGTGGGAAGTAATCTTCCCAATATCCTCGAAAGGGCTAAAATGAGAGAGATCAACTATTTATTATTTTTATTTTTAAGAAGTTTTATTCTAATTTTCGGGAAAAAGACGGAAAAAAAGAGCACTCTTTATTGAATTATATTAATTTATTCCACAATATCTCGCCCCCTAGCAATGGCGTCAAAAGCATTTGCCTTGACCGTTCCATCCTATTAGCTGATCCTATATCCTACTGACTAATGAATTTTTAAAAAAATGATCAAATAATACATTAAGTGCTATAAAGCTTGTTCAAAAAGAACATCATCTACCTCTATACAAAGCTGCTTTCTCGTAACAATATTTGCTTATACGCAATTTAGATAATCACTTCTTCAGCAATGATTTGTTGCGTCTATGAAAGACGGCGTAAGCAACGCCGTAAGTAGAAGTCAATAGACGTCTATTCAGATGATATCAGAGGGAATTCAACAAATCCTTGTAGGCCAATTCACTTATCAAAGAATTCAGTATCTAGCCATTTTTCACCTGACACATGAAGAGGAGTAGCATTTGCAACATCTGTTGAAGTACTTACTGTCAAACGCTACAGAGTTCAGACTTAACGCCATTTAAAAATTGAACATGTCAATCACATTTCAATGTAATGTTGTACAAAATAGGGACAACCAAGGGGTTTCTGAAAGTGTCAGGCAGCATTTATGGAAATTTTTACTGAGAATGAGTCTCATGTACGAAGATTGGATTCTTTCATTTAAAAATGCTTATTATTATTAAGGCGGTTCATGCTTTATATCGATTAGAGGACGTTCGTATATCCAAATTACGTTCATTTGGAAATAAAATTTAATTCCTTAAGTATTGAAAAAGTGTAAAATGTTAAGCGCTGTACATGGTATGATAATAGAAGCCACGGAGTCTCAAATTCTCTATAATTATCGGTAATTAGATAGGAGTAATCATTGCATTAAATTATTTGGAATGATGAGTTTCTGAACTGATTGCTCATATGCCAGCATGAAATAAACCTGAAACATAAATACGCTACAATGTCAATATGTGTATCATTTGTATAATATCTCCTCCTCCCCACAGAAATAATGATCCCTTAATTCGCAAAATCAAAGCTGCTCTGTAGATTGATTTTCTTGAAGGATGCTAGAAATATTGCGTCAGAAAACGACGCAAATATTCTTCGACAAGTAGGAACGAACAAGTTTTGAACGTTGATGATATAAATCATCAACATTTTAAAATGTTCCTCACTACTAAAATATGTAATTCTTTCGGAAAGCGTAATACTACGCACAGAATTGCAAGCAAGGCATTCCCCCCCCCCCCGATAATTCACTACTTCTCTGAGATATCTTAAATGTGCCATCTCTTAGGTTTCGTTATAAAAAATTTTAAATCAAATTTGAGTAGAATGAATATTTCTACCTAAATTTGTGATAAGCCCCTCTAAATTTTAAAGAACTCATATATCTGCAAATTTTTTTGCTAGAACCTCGAAGTTTTGAGGTTGCTTGGTTGAATGTAAGAAAAATATTTTACTATTTATCACTTTTATATTATGGGGACAGTATAAAAATTTAAAGTATCAACTTTTTACTGTCAAAAGATAAAATTTTTTCCTTTTTTTTTCATCATTTTTTTTTTCAGTTTAGACAATTTTTACTTTTTTTAAAGGAAAATATGTAACTGAAAGTACATGTCTAGATATAATATTTCGGAAAATAAAGGCATGTTCCACTTTGGATGTACACCCTATATATACGTACACATAAAACCTCTATCAAAACAGTATTTTTATTTGTGAAACACTTTTTACCACTGATACGTTTACTGTGTTAACATCGTAGAAAAAATATCTTCTTTGAGAGCAAATATAAACATAGTTATGTTGAATGATGATTATTAATTTGTCTGTTTTAAATGTTGTTTTACATAGTTTGTAATTGCTTTGAAACGTTATATAAAACGCATATTTGAAAATATCTATTATATTAATTCTAAAAATTCTCGAAATATATTCCAAATACTCTGTTTTTGCTCATTAAAAAAGTCAAACTCAAATTAATATACAACCGACGTCCTGGCACAGGGTAGCGTGTCTTCCCAGTGATCTTGTCGTCCTGGGTTCGAGTCCCCAGTTCCGGCATGGTTGTTCTCTGTGATTTCTGTATAATATTTTGTATACTTACTTCTGTAAGCCCAGTGTGATGCTTAGAGGTTCACGGGGGTTTTCTAATGTTCAATAAAAATGAATATATATAATAATAACGCTTTCAATACTAACTGATTCCTTACTAAAGTGGTCAGGTTTTCTGAATTTGAATCCTGGACACTCAAAAATCCAAGAAATTAGCTAGTAAGGAATGCATTAAAGAATATAATTCGTGGATCGGAATAAAATTAAAATATAGGTATCTTTAGGAAAAATTAAATTATCAAAAGGTTTCATTAAAAGAAACCATGAAGAAACATTACCTATATACCTTATGATATATATATATATATATAATTATTTCAAGTTAAATTTCTTCGAAAAGTTAATATGCATTCTTTTATTATTCTGTAGATAGTTTTAAGAAAAAAAATTTCAGAATTATCAGAAATTTTTTTTAAAAAATAATAATTTACCAGCTTGTATAAAGAAGAGAAAGAAAGGCAAGAGGTTATTAAGGCTAATCCAAATTAATAGATTAATTAGGATGTGGAATTTTGCATATAGTAAAAGTAGGGAATAATTTTTCATAAAATAATTCGAAAAATTAATTCGCATTTCTCTTTTTAAATTTTTTTTGAATAGCTACCGTTTAGTTATAAATTAATTCTAAAACGATGTGTGACATTTTTTAGGCAATCTGTATAAACCTAGATGCTTATTTTCATCCAAAGGTAGGGTATTAAAAATTTATTCTATCCCAGTATTCGGTTGATTATTTTATACATTAGAAATCTAAAAATACAATTTTATATACTTAAATCCACTGTTTTTGAAATTATTTATTTGAAAAAACCGAAATCAAAAGATTTGTTTTTTTAAATTTGATTTATTTGTGCTCTTTTGATTTCGAAATACTACCACAAGTGCGAACAGAATAAAGTCTCATTGCAAGTTAGCTGCAGAAGCTCAAAATAGAATGAAGGAGTCAGAAGACAGCTTCATTTTTTAAGTGCAAGTTCATCCGCTTCAGCTATTTAGAAAAAATCCTAACCCGTGTAAGTTTAACTTGAGGGTGACATTCATTGACAAAACTATAAATTTCTCTCATAAATCGCACTTATAAGGTCATTTCCGGGAAAGGTTCCTTTCGTATTTGAGGTTTATTTGCCAAACGACTTTTTTTTTTTTCTTCTTTTCTATTTTCGGTAGTTGACCTTTGTTTTATCCCGAATGTGTTTTAGAGGGGGAAAACACTCTTATAAACGACGATTGGGTAATCAAGATATTTTTACGCCCTTTTTTTGTTGTTGTTTCAAAAGAAGAACGATAACTGTTTTTAATTTTCTGTGTTGAGTGAAAACTCAGAGAAAAAATTATTATGAGAGCCTGGCAGCTGTTCCAGCTTCTTTTCATTTAATTATTTTTAATGAAGAGAATGAGAAAGTATTCCTTAACGCATGTCATCAACATTCCTTAGTGTAAGGAAATACTTTTCTCATTTTCCTAGTGAAAGCAATTATTTTTTCCTAATATTTCTTTTCATCGAAACAGAGCAAACTTGACTTTTATTATAATCATTAGTAATATTGAAGTTGCCAAAAGATCTGAAAGAAAAGGCTTGATTTCAGAATGAAAATTTCGTTACCTTTCTAATTTCCATTAGAAGGCGGAAATAAAATATTTTTTTTAGATAAAATGTTTTAATAATTGTAAGTGACGTTTGAGGTTTTGAGATACATAAGTGCATAATTTTCTTAATAAAAGGATTTAAAACAAGAACAAAATTGGAACAAAAATTTATGTGTTACTTTGCATTTATATTGGAATAATATAATGGATAATGACTGAATTCGAATTCGGCATCATTAGCTGCATTTAATAACTATTTTGTCTGTTAATAAAAAGAATATATCATCTGATTTTTTTATAATATATATATTTAAATGCACATTAACAGTGCCAATTAGCTTTATTCTCCAGCAGATATTTTCAAACATTTTTTTTTCTTGATCATAAGATGATACTTTATTTCATTGGCATCCTCTAAAATATGCATTATTAATTTTTAAACCAAACGATTTGGGAAAAAAGAATAGGTGTTGCCAATAAAAGTTCAGCTATAATAATTTATTTCAATTGCGCTGAATATTTATGTTTTATTTAATTCTTATTTCCATGTTTTCGCAAAAATCGTTTGGCTTCATAAATTTTTTTCAGTGTTTCTTTTTAAATTGGTTTGAAGTTCTGATTGCTAGAGAGAGGTAATAAAAAGCGAATGATAAATTTTATTTTATTTTTCAGTGCTACAATACAATCATCATTTTAGATGAAACTTTAATTGTACTTTTTTAAACTTTATGTTGTTGACTGTAACTTTACAGAAATTTTTCACATTTTGCATTTACCGAAGAATAAAATTTACTATAATTGTTATTTTATTTGAAACAAGATATTAAAACTGTTACTGCAAGAAATTTAGGGTTATAGTTTGCAATACACCTTATTGCTTTCAATTTACAACAATTTAAAATCTCTCTCTCTCTCTCTCTCTCTCTCTCTCTCTCTCTCTCTATATATATATATATATATATATATATATATATATATATATATACCGACAATATTTTTTTCTATGTACCTGTTCTCTTTATTAAATCATAGAAATTTTTAATTGAACTGACTTGATATGGAAAAAGAAATATTTAAGAGATCTGTAGAAAATTTATTCAAAATATCATTGGTTTAGACATAAGTATGAATTGTACTTCTTAAAAAATTGTTAATAATTTCATTATTATTAACAAAATTGCATATTTTAACCACAGACTTTTATTTTAGCGATTCATCTTTTGATCAAATTATGGCCAACAAACGATTTTTTCAAGACTCACGAATTCATAAAAAGAATTATTCGTTTACACTCAAAAACATTATTTATTTTTATAGATATTAAGAATGTTGATTTATAGATAAATAAAAAAAATTATACTTGTAATAAAAAATAATGTACATAGTAATTGAAGCTCCAAGAAAAGAGAAATTCTGGCTTAATTGTGATTTAATTCCCGAATCCAATACTTATGAAATTGCAGTAAATATGTAGATTTGTCGCATGAAATATGTTGGAAATTCTTCATATAATTTGCTTAGAAATGAATTTTTCTAATGTATATCCTTTCATGGATATTTAGATATAAAAAGTGAAGCAGATGAAATAAAGTTACATCTAAATATTTTTAATGATAATATTTATATGCGAAAAGACTTTCTAAAGATTCCTGAAATCAAATTTAATTGTTTTTCAATTTAACTTCTCCAAGCAGAACTATGATACTACATTATAACACAATGGAGAGTTACTGCTTGGAATAAATGAATCGTATTCACGAGTTAATGTTAATGAATCATAATCTAAACAAGTGTTATAAAATATACAATTTTAAGGCAACTATTTATGTAAATTTAAGAAGTTAATAATTTCACAAATGTAACATTTTTATTTACATATAGTTCCTAAATTTTCAACTAAGAAATTAAATGTGAAATAGATTAAATACAAATATATGAAAAAGATTAATAAATATTAAGTGCCGAAAAAAGAAATGTACTAGGAAGTTATCAAAAAATTCCTTTTATAGAAATTATTTGATAAACTTATCCTAAGGCATCTCTTTAATATGAGCTATCAAGCCAACTTTTAATAATACATTTTTCTGTAATTGAAAACTATTATCAATTCTTCGACTTTTTTCAGTAAATACAATATTTCTAAAATCAATGCACAGAGTAACACCTACCACTTACACTTACCTGTTTCATTTTTATCAAAAAATTATCAATGTGAAAGATATTCCATTCGACAAACAATAAATTTATTTCTTTATTCTTAAATTTTAATATTTTTTATTAATAAAAAAATAAATTTGATTAATTTTACTTAATATAACCCAAAACTGTCTGAAAAGCTTTTAAAAAAAAGCGATATTCATTTTGCATGGTTTTCGTGATTAATAGTTTTGGCAGTAATTGAGTTTGCATCGTTGCCAAAATGTATATTTCAAAGGATTACGCATTTATAAATAAAAAATTGCGCAATATATAATATTACATAACTTATTTTGAAGTATTCTTCAATGTATTCAAAATAATGCACCTGACTAATTCAGATTCATTTTCTATAAACAAAAGGAACTCGTCTGATTCTATAACATCAGCCGCACTATTCACTAAAAATTTTATTGTTGATTCTTTCAATTCTTCATCACCATGTCGGTCGGCCAAAATCAAAATATCGAGTACTGATTCTTTAGATAAATTACTGATTAAAAAATCTGAGCATTTCTTTTTCAGCCTCAGTATAGCGTATTTATCAGCCGCCGCATAAACATCTATTGCCTTCTGAAGGTAAAGCTTACTAGTACTACCAAAATACATAAATGACAGGATTTCTCCAACGGTTTCTACAGATACGTCATTAATTTCGATTCGATTGTTAGTTTTTTCCGAAGTGTCATGCTCAAACATAGCCGAAAAGACTGATGAATTAGAACACAATATGGTCCGATGTACTTGAAAAACATCTCCTTGAACACATATGGTCACATGATTGTCCTTATCACCGTCAAGTATCACTTCTAAGTGATCTTTCAATTCTGCTGTCGTTATAGAAGGAACATAATTATTTTCAAACTTTTGAATTATTTCCTTTTTTTGACAAGTTTGGAAACTTTCAAAATCAGTAACTATCATCGTGCATCTTACCTCCAAATTCGCTTCACTTATGGACCTCTCAGAATTTACTTTCCTGTTGAAATTGATTGGAGAAGATACATTGTCTTTTGTCATCATAAACTCTTTCGAGAACTGGATTTGATTTAGTGTGTCTGTAAGAATAATGCTTACTTTAATAACGGAGTTCATTTTGGTCTGCAAGAACGAAATTGAATTTTTAACAGTTCTTATCACATTTAAGGAATATAAATCTTCATTTAGAGAGAGAGACATATAAAATAAGAAATTTGAGAGGGTAGGAACTCGAAAAGTATTACTGCATATAGAATGTTCCAATGCCAAAACTGAATGATAACTTTCCACCACCCAAATCACTGTTCGTGAAGTAGATTCTAGAGTAAGGAAACCTCGTCTCCTGAAGAAATCCACGTCGTTGTTTTCCGCATTAATCATCACGATTTTACTGTTTTTCGGATATATCGTGAAGCCAAAAGTAAAGAGAGAAAAATTACGTTACAAACACAATTTCACACACAACATTTACTCAGTGAATGAGGTCAGTGTTTGAGTGAAAGCTGGGCTGTGTTACCGTAAATAGATGCCTGTTACTTTGGCAGATGTTCAAAAAGCTGAAACATCGTAGAGTTTCTTCACTTGGAATCTTTTTGGGAGTGAAAGAGAAGATTAATTATTCGAAAACACATGTGTAGACATAACAGGGACCGAGAAGTTCTTTCGCAAGGCGACATTAAAATTACAAAATATATTGCTTATTTTTAGTAAGAGAATGAAAGTTGCAAAGGCGTATTTAACCTCTACGAGGTCACAGACAGAAAAGCGCACACTTAGATTTTTTTTTTATTTAAATTTTTTTAAATGAAAATCTATTAAATAGAAATTCATAGAAAAGAGTTCCTTTTTTTTATACTGAATGACTAGTAAATATAATTAATACTAGTAAAATATAATTTAATAAGAAAAATACTATTTATTTACCTTGAATAATTCGTCTCTATAAAGGTTATATAAATGTATCAGGATAAATATAGACGCGTGTCTTAATAAATAGCCATAATATTTTCTTGATTTCGTCTTTTTTTTTAGGTTTTTAAAAATAATTTGAAGTTATTATATGTGTGTTTTTTAAAATTTTGATCATTTGTATAAAGACTATTAATTAAAAATTCAAGGTTGAGGTCTTTTTTTAAAGCTGAGGACAATCTCGCAATTTATCTTATTTTATTTCATTCTGCTGCGATATAAGTTAATAAAACCGGGACACAAAAACTGATGTTAGAACTTTATATTTGTTTCATTAGTTAATACTACTATTTTAAATTTTAAGTTAAAAAATCCTCTAAAATTTTAATATCTTTTTTTAAACTTTTACAACATTTTTATCTCTCTTCTTTGCTTCTATTTTCGTTGCTCAGTTATTCGGGAACCCTCAAAAATCCAGTCATTTTCTTTTGATGTGTTCAGACCATGCAAAATAAATCGTAAATTAATATTAAGATACTGTGATACTAGGATTTTTCGAATGTTTTAATTTCGAGTTCGAATTTTCTGTTTCCTTGAATTCTTACTTTTAAGACCCTTAATTCATTAGGATGACTTTACTAATATATGATTATTCAATCAAAAAGATTTTTTTCTTTTCTTTTCAACTTTTAATAACTCTGAACACGTTATATGTCAAGTGTACATTTTATTTTTCAGTTTTTTTTTCTCTCTGAATATATTTAAATTGTTAAGAAGCTTTAGTAATAATTATTATCACTAAACTTATTAAAAAAATTTAGCAATAATTATTATCACTAAATTTCTTTAAGAGTTTTAGAAATAATTATTATCACTGAATTTCTTTAAGATTTTTAGAAATAATTATTATCATTAAACTTATTTAACATTTTTAGAAATAATTATTATCACTAAACTTATTTAACATTTTTAGAAATAATTATTATCACTAAAATTGTTAAAAATAATAATTGTTATCATTATTTATTACATTTACATTTGTTTATTGTCAATTGTTTTGTAATTTTTTTAATCGTCTATTATTAATATATTATTTATTATAAGTTTTAAAGCAAATCTTTACTATCCTTTTAAGTTGAAAAATGTCATTTTTTTGTTGTACATGTTTTTAGATCCAGTTTTTCTTGATTCAAATTTTCGGATAAATCTAATTTTTATTGTGGTTCTGAGAACTTCGAATTAGAAATTCCACTGAATTAAAAATTTGTGGTAAAAAATAAAATATTTTCATTTGCAGTTACGAGATACGTTTAAATATTTATAGTATAAAAAAAATTAAATATATGTTTTACAAGACAAAATACTCAAAAAGTTTGGTTTACTTAAATGCGACTTATTCGAAAAAATAATTATGATTTTTCATTGCATTACTTCGTTTTCTATCTGCTTTTTAGTTTTCGTAATAAAAGAGCATCCGTGAAAAAGCAGAATTCCATAATATAAATTGAACATTGAACCCGATGCAACGGTCGGTCTTTTATAACAATGAGGGCAAGAACGCTATGAAAGTAACAAATAGGGGAATGATATGAGCAGCTGTATTAGGTGAAAGAGGCCCACCAGTTCAAAACGGAGGTCACAGCGACCGGTTTTCTCTGGTATCAGAAAATAAATGTTCATTGAAGCAGCTTTCCAAGAGGCTAAGCGAGAACTGATAGTGCAACTTGAAAGCTTATAAAAGCAATTTTATTACATGCTTAAAAGAAAGCTATACATCGTCGGGCGAGTTTGTTCAGTTTATTTTTATTATTTCTTTATCTACGAAAACGATTTTTCTCTGTTAACTTTCAACGTTTTAAATTTGGTCACAAATTTTTATTTTTTAATCGCTAGCACATTTACACGCAAATTTCTCCCACACCATATTTCTCTTTCGCGCCGTACGAACTTTGAAGTTTTATTGTTTAAATTCTTCCGTGGAGAAAAATCTATTCTTACATTTAATGATGGGTTTAGCTTTAAGAATTTTATGCATCATTAACACAATATTTTGCTGTTTCTTGCATTGCTTTTTCAATCGAAATTAACCCTTTGCTTCAGTTGTTTTTTCCTTTAAAAGGAGAAAAAATCCATTTCATTGTGTATTTAAGATTTGAAAACACATTTTTAATTATTTAAGTTATTTATTTATTATTGTTATTGTTGTGAAAATAATACCTGAGTTTCAGTAATTCGAAAATACCATTTTCTGTGAATATATTTTCACACGCATAACATTTATCTTCTGATGAAAATCCAAATTTTAATAGCTTAAATTCCTAAACAATGGAAACACTCTACCTTTAAAGGCGAATGTAATTTTCAGAGTTTCACGCGCCCTTAATGCAATCTTTTTTAAAAAATTATTATTATTATTACTCATTGCCTCCTATATCAAAATTTTCACATAGTTTATATTTTACGCAATTATAAATAACATATTCTTCAAGCAAATGTTAATTAAATTTAAGATACTTGCATTTTTATGAATGAAAAAAGTGCTAAAAATTTGCAACCTCGAATTTAAATTAGAGACAACTGGATGCAGTAATGCATTATGAAACATTTCTGAAACAGCATTTGAAGTTACAACATTCTTTCAACTGAACATAAAAAAAATATTTAACACGCATTCCCTTATTAATAATAATTGCATTGTCTAATAGTCTGTTGTCCAGAGATTGCAGTTTGGTATTGAGCAATAGGTTTATATGTACTTAATTACCGTTTTTGACGTGAATTCAAAGTTAAAAAAATATTAGTTAGTTCCAAATTTTATGCCTAGATATAACTGAATAACTGAAGTTATAAACTAACAACTATTATCACAACTGTTGTGCTTTGACGATAATATTACTATGACGAAAATTTTATCATTTAATGGTATTTAGAGCGATTAAAATCTTATCCAAGCTTAAACGAAAGAAAAATTGAAAGCATCAGTCATCTGAATATCATGTTAGTTATCAGCTCTGGTGATACTTGAATCTTATATATTACGAAAGAATCTACAAGATAGCTATACAATCTACAAGTTACTTTGCACCATTTTTCAAACAGATAAAACAACACTGGAAATTCTTGTTCATAAATTCATGGAATTAATTATTTATTTTAAATACTCATTTGCTTTCATCTTTGCATTCTATGTATGAAAATAAAAAAAGAAAATTAGGCCAAACAAAAAAAGCACTTCATCTTATCTGATACTAGGCATTTTAATAATTTATTTTGAGAAGGAAAATAAAATTTTGGGATGTTATTATTTACTTGATGCCCTGATATTTTTATAATATTACGATTATTAGGAGAAAGAGGGTTTAAAATATGTTCCACTTTCGTTATTAAAACGAAGCAAACAATATAAATTCAAACTTCTTTATAATTATTTTTAATTATCATTTATTGTCATTCATTAATGAAAATCATTAATTAATGGAATAATTTTTCCATTAATTATCATAAATTGATGGAATAATTATAATAGAATTTTGATCACGCAAACATTTTTCAGTGTTAAGTAATTTCGAACATAAAAAAGTTTATAATTTATTTGTCCTCAAAATATTGTAATTTACCTTTTAAATAAATGTGCTTTAAAATAGCAAAAAAAGCATATAAAACTATGTAATCAAAGTAGCTGGTTTCCAAAATTAAACCACAAATTTCTTTCAGCATTATTAAAGTAAAAGTAGTTCACAAATTCGCACTACTACATAATGAATGAGTCAAATATGACATTTAATGCATCAAATCATTTTTTTTTCTAATTAGTTTCCTCGTTTATGATACAAAACCATGAGCGTAGTTTCCGTTCGTTTTGAACATCTGTTATTCCTAGTTTTTCTTTATAATGTTTTTTTTGTTTTTTTAATAGTTCCAGTTTATGAGAATTATCAGTAACTATATATGCTTAAATTATTAATAATAATTATTCTAATTTGGACAATTGATTGGGATCCAATCAAAGCAATTTTTATGATTAAAGAAAAAGTTATCTAAATCTATCTTTAAACTACTTTAATATAATTAGTAAATTTTAACCAAATAAAGTTCTTCTCTTAAAATACAACAACATATTTTGGCTCTTGTTTCAATATAGGAAAAGATCTATTAGCGTTTTATTAGGAAGTTTAATTGAGGACATCTAAATATAAACATTCGCTTTGTAACTGCAGTTACATAATGTCTCCACATAAAACAGACTCCACTAACTGCATTTACATTGTTGCTATAAATGTTACTTGCTTTACGACCCAAGTATTTAATAGAACTGGTTTTAGAATATAGTTTCATAATGGTCCAATCTAGGCATCAGTCCAAATTAAGCAATTATCTTCAATATAGCTGTACAATTAGAACGTCTGATATTAGATTCGAAAACTTCAAATATCCACATACTTTCGGAAATTATTTTGATAAATATCATTAAAATAAATATTGTAATTACATATTGAGATCCTTAAAACTGTATAATAATTTCAATTTAATCAATAAAAATTTTCATAACAGATTTTTAGAAAAAATAACAATTTATAATAAAATTTAATAAACATTCCCACCCACCCCATAATGCATTAAACGAAAATTAAGACGATAAAATTGCAAGTAAAGAATTTTAGGATATTTTTAACACGCTTGTCTACAGAATGTACTGCAATGTAATGAAAATTCACGAAATTATTGTTTTTGTAAATTTTTCAAGTGATTAATATATAATATTCTTAACATTTTCACAACTGTGGACACAATAAAGGGCTATAAAATTCAGAACCGTGATGAATTTTTAGATTTTCTTGTGCATTTCCCAGAGCATGATATTCAAGATCAACATACCAAGTTGTAGCATATAAAGAATTCTAAAAATCTTCCCACGGATATGGAAATTTTATGATATTATCAATTTTGAGAATTATTGCATATGAAGCAAAAAATAACTTATTTTTTAATATAAAGTAATGCAATAATTTACTTAAAATTCCCCATGTTTATACATTTCACCATATTTCTTCTTCTCTTGGGTAATTTTACTCTTTTAAGTTCATTTCTTTCTTTCTTTTTTCAATTCCTACTGTTAGTTCACTCTCCTTATACATATTTGTATATCTATTTAAAATTCTCAATCCTTAATAAAATACTTTTTATTCATACACTCAGGTTCAAATACATTTTTTAAAACTTGTAGTAAATAGAACTTGATGTTAATACAGCTTTTCAAATATTAATTCATTAATTAATGTAATTAATTTTTAATACTTTAAATAGATTTTTAGTAGTTTGGTAATAAACATTGAAATCAACTGGCAGTAGCTCAGTCGGTAAAATACACGCATTTCAGTATTTTTCCCATGAAGTTGAAGAATGCCAGTTCAAGTCTTGCCCAAATCAATAAATATTTGATTAATTGTTGAAAATTTTTGCTTTAAGTATACGTTTTATCGAAATAATTTTCGAGATAGAGTTAACAGCTGAGGCTTAGTGATTAGAATAAAAGATTTTTCTCAAAATAAATAAATAAATAAATAATAAAAATAAAAGTGAAGAAATTTTAAGCTTTAAGTTCAATTCCGATTTCTCTCCTAAAAATCTTTGTTATCAATTGTTGGTCACTTCTCCTACCTAACCTTAAGATTGAGCTACACGTCGAGAAGGACAATGGAAACTTGCAAGGAAATTCTCTTTCTATTTCGCCACTTAATATTGTGCTTCTATCCTATGTATATACATATTTACATTAATTGTAATTATTTAATAAAAAGTAACTAAAATAAAAAATTTCTTTGTTGACCTAAGTAGGAATTAACTGCTCAGAAACACTTCCGTAATAATCTAATTCCGACCGAGGGAGTTTCTGTTTTGTGATCGACTGCCTCTTGAGCACATGTCAATTATAAACAATAAGCAGCTAACGCCAGCTGAAGTGCACTTGGGTTTGATACTTAATGGCAATGGTTGCAGACTACTTATTGGTTTCTGATGACTTGAGGAATCTCTTCATAAAGGAAAAAAAAGTTTAACATCTGGAAGCTTCGACATTCCTGAAGCCTTGATGGATCAATTTGGAACGACGGAATACCCATTTGTTTCCCCTCTCTTGGATATAGAAACAATTGAATAGGCACAGAATCTCCTAGTGAAAATGATTCACATCTGGGGGTCCTAATGCAATTAAATATGCGTGGAAAAGCGGGAGACGTTACATCTGATCTGGATAGTATATTGTATATTGTTTATAGAAGTGATATTATATTGTTTATAGAAGTGATAAAACAGATGGAGCTAATAATAAAAATCCATTAAGTCTGAATAATAACATATAAATCATTTTATAGCTAATGTTTAACATTGTAACACATTAGATGCCTTCGTTACACATTAGATACACTTTCCGAAGATTTTTATACAATACAACTATAGTTTAATACTGCCGAGGTAATCACCGGTGTGACAGGCAGGGGCATTTGAATTACATTGTCAGAAATTTAGCTCGGCATTCAATGTGTTAAACATTAACAATTTACATTTACTCATGATCAAATGATGCGTTCATTCAAATCGATCATGTTATCTAGCGGTAGATAGTTTTAACTCTCTATAATGAATGTTCGAACTAGACTTTTTGAAAATCAGTTGTTCTAGGTTAATATTTCCAAAATATAGCGTCTGGACTTGATATAATCCTATAGTGACCAACAAATCGAAGTCGATTTTATATTTTTCATTACTATTTTCATTCAAAATTATCTTAAAAATTGTACTGAAAGAAACAAAATCTGAACGATGTGCATATAATTATTGCATCTAACATGAAAATTGCCTGATTTATACTATATTGTACGCGTGTAAAAAAGTAAATCTGGAATTATTTTTTATTAGAAATATTTTTACTCTCTTCATTGCTAAAGGTCGTAAGTCAAGGAGATAGTGCACGCAATTATAATTTATATTAATAGTATAATAATAATTTTAATAATAGTATAATAATAATTTTAATAATAGTATAATAATAATTTTAATAATGTATAATAATAATTTATAATAGTATAATAATATTATAATAATAATTTCATTTATTATCTCTAATATCTTCAACCTGGGCTTTATTAGATATTTTTTCATAATGTAGAAACCAATTTTAAGTTGTAATCGATGGATTTTATTTGTCCATCGATAGAACAATTTATTTTTATGACGAGCTTTATATTACGAACTTACTAAAAAAATATGAAGGATTTTTTTTCTGGATAATTTTTATTTGAGATATAATAGATAAAAAAATCGGTAATTCCAAATTGCCATATACTAACAAAACAAATTGCAAACAAAGAAATAACTTCTTAAAAATCTATAATATCTATAAAATGCGAGGGGGAAAAAAGCTTCCAATAACAAATGAAGTAAGTAGTACCAAATCAAAGCTAAAATAAAAATAACAGCTGGAATAACTTTCTGTGACGCAATTAAATCCTGCCTTTAGACTCCGACAAATAATGGGTGCATCTATATCGAGACATGTTAATAGACACAGAGCTTTAAATCGAGGGAAATAATCTGTTTTGTGTAAGTGGTGTGTAATTGGATGGTCCGTAACACGTACGCATCATTGAATGCCACGAGTGGTTGGCGGCAATCAAAAAGACAACGGAATTTCGACATCATAATTCACTCATCCGGTTTTGCATATTTCCTTTGCTCGAAAGCGTATCTGTCTTTTAGTTTTAGCCGACTAATTTAATACGTAAGTAAAAATCATTTGTTTTAAACTATTCTTATTTCTTTTTTGCTATTATTTATGTACATTTCCAACATACCTGAAAAGGATCTTCATCCTTTTTCATTTGGTTCCCATTTTGATGGGAAAAAATTTCGCTACCCTATTTTTATATTAAGAGTTTTCTAACATCTCCATACTTGGATATATATATATATGTTAAATAATGTAAATCATTTTAAGAAAAAAGAAAATGGTTTTAGTACGGTTTTAATGTTTTAAAGTTAATTTGCATTAAGTTTAATGTAAATTAACTTTGCAATCTAGAGTAAAGAAAATTATTTATTCAGCCTAAAAAACATTTATTTATTTAGACTAGAAAAATGTATTTATTTAGAAACTGAGCTTTAATCTCAGCTTCCAGAACTTCCAACTATGCTCAAAATATGCAGGTATTTAAATATACGAATGATATATATAATAAAATACTAACCGCCTTTGGTGACTAGTTGGTTCACCCAGATTATGAACTTATTAGGCTGTTATATTATTTATATGGGATGCATTTCTTTAAAAGACATTTCACTTAGTTATTTGATATAACTAAAACACATGAATTCAATTTAAAAATTTACTACGATTTACAAAGTGTATATATTACGAAATAAAAGTGAAAATAAAAATACTACTAAGGATTGAATGATTGGCAAAAGCACATGCTTGCATATTTTAATGGAGAGTTTGAGTCCCATAAAAAACTAATTTCTGATAGTGTACCAAATTCAATTAAAATGTCACTAAAGTTAAATGAAAAATTGCATGAAAATAGAATTTATGTATTAAAAACTTTTAAAATTTCTTTTAATCTTAAGCTAAAACAAAAATAATTTTTTGTTAGATAATTGTTTTTAGGAATATGAGTATCAATTTCCAAAAGCAAGTCAAAGCTATTACGGTTAAACTTAAGATTAATAGGCAGACAATAAAACTGAAAACTTTTCTAGCGATTTTTCTCTAAATATAATCGAGATAATTTATCATTGCAAATTTAAAAGTCGTTTGTTAGCATTTCTGATTATACATTTAGGACTGCAGGCTTTTAGAGAATTATTGAACGAATGACCCAAGTTTGATGTGCTTGGCGAGAAACTCTACTTGCCACTATTACTTATCTGACAACGGTTAAGCACGAGTTTCATGCACTTGGCGAAAAACCGTACATTAAACTTACCACGATTACTTATCTTACAACGGTTAACCTTATTTTTGCGCTTTATCGAACGTTTTGTTTGACGCGCATTTCTTGATTTTATTTATATCTTTCCCCTGGCAGAATGCCCTCTTTGGTTACATGGAAACGAATTTTCAGAACAATTCTATAATAATTTGCAGCACCATTAATTAGCTAAACGAAGCGTTTGATTTCGAACAGTTCATTTCAATGAATAAAGCAATCTATGATGTTTTGTTAATAATTAACTATCGCATTCGGCAATTAGCAGTAAGCTATATTTCTGTGCCAAATACGTTAGAGCTTTATATCTAGAGATATTCAGATAAAAAGTCAAATTCTGCAACAAATTTAGAGCACCGGAAAATTTGTTTTTTAAAAAATGGAGGTAGATACTGTGTCTTTAAAGAAAAACGACGTGGAATTATGTTATTCCTATTTGTTGATAATTATATAATAAGGAAAGGTGTCAAATCATGCTTATGTAAGATATATTCAGTGTAGAAGTATGTGACTTGATGGATACATCGACAGGGTATTTCACTAATATTTGCTGGCCTTCTGTTTGGATTTCGAAACCGAAAAATGGATTTATATATTTAAGCATGCGATCTGGCCTAGGGATAGCGCGTCTTCTTCGTGATCTGGGTTTCCCGGGTTCGAGTTCTGGTTCGGGCATGGTTGTTATTCACCCTGTGTTTTATTTGTGGGGAGCATAAAATAATCCTCCCCCGTAAAAAGGGGTTGCGGAAGCGAGTGTGGGAGTTTGATCTTCATATGAGCTAAAGTCAGACTTTTGCCCTCGGGTGTTCAGGTGATTAGACTTCAATTCGTATTTGTCATTTTTGTTCAATCAGAAAAATGGATAATCAAAGCTCTTACCTGTCAGAAAGGATCAGGACGCAACTAGTGGATTTTTCGCATTTTATTTTAACACAGCAAACATTTAACAGGAGGGACGAACACACACAACAGACATCACCACGTAAAGAAAACAGACTAACAAAAACAACCAAAACCCAGAGGGGGATACAGCGCCCTCGGGCGGAAAACCTTGAACCTCGAGGGGTGGAAATAAAGTTTCAACACACTCCCCCCCGAATGACCAAGGGGTTCATTCAAATTAAACATTCAAAAATCTTCCACATTGCAACATTTCTTATGACCTTACATATCTAATTTTAACACAAAGTCCAATTTCTATAAATTCACATCATTAGTCAATATTTCTGTTGCAATGTTATGGAAATTTCACTTTAAATAATATTTAAATATTTTTAACATTTTACATTTAACACATCAGGCATGAATTCAACTTTTACATAATATCAATGGCACAAATTCAATATTTCACAACAATAGTTTACATACTCACCAACTCATTATAATACAGTTAAATACAAGCTTAGGATAATGTCTTCACATTGCATTTAAATTCCAAATCTCAATAAAGGTTCCTAAAAAACATAATGACATTAATGATACTACTCAAACTATTCTTTCATCAATTTCAAGGTTGTATAACAATTGAACAGGCCTTTTAATAACCGATGTATTCGTTTTAATTTGACAAGATCTAATTTTACCATCTCTGCCAGGAAATACAGCTACTACTTTTCCTAATTTCCAAAAATGCCTGGGAAGTTTAATCATCATTAATTAGTACAATATCATCAACTTTAAATTCTCTAATTTTGCCTGTTGGCTTCACATATTGAGTAGATCTTAACATTAAAAGATATTCTTTAAGCCATTTTTTCCAAAAGTGATTAATTAACCTTTCACGATAATTAAACCTTTTAATTAAAATTTTCCTATTACTTAAATTAGTATCAATAGTAAGTCTGGCAGGAGGTAAACTATTGACTCTTCTTCCTAACAGCAAATGAGCTGGAGTAAGAGGCGCAGGTTCTTGAATATCTGAAAACACATAAGTTAAAGGACGAGAATTAAGAACACCTTCAATTTCAATAATTAAAGTCTCTAATTCTTCTCGAGACAAAGTGGTTCGACCTAAAGTTTTTCGAAGAGCCAGTTTCACCGATCTAATGAGTCTTTCGTAGAAGCCACCCCACCATGCAGCTTTCTGAACGATAAAGCGCCACTGGATTTTGTGGGAGGCATAAAAGTCTTTCACCTCTGGATGACTGATAACGCTCCACAAATGTTTTAGCTCTAGTTCAGTTCTTTTGAAAGTTTGAGCATTATCCGACCAAATCTCAGAACACAGTCCACGACGAGCGATAAACCGTCTAAGTGCTAAGAGAAAAGTTTCAGTTGTCAAATTGTCAACAAGTTCTAAGTGGACAGATCGGGTTACACCGCACGTAAACAAAACGATGTAGAGTTTGTTGTCACAGTTCTTAGCGTAGAGGGGTCCACCAAAATCAACTCCCACTATAGAAAAGGGAGGTGACTGTTCCATTCGCGCAGCTGGCAAAGGTGCAGTAACTTGGAGACCAGGAGAAGAGTTGAATCTTTTACACAACACACATCTTTTTAAAAGATTCTTTGTCGTTTGTCTTCCTCTAACTACCCAGTATTTATCGCGGATTTCAGTCAGAGTTTCAGAAATCCCTCCGTGGAACACCTTTTTATGCGAGTTTAAAACTAACAAACTCACGAAACGATGCTTTGCAGGCATAACAATGGGATGTTTTTGTA
Source organism: Argiope argentata (assembly GCA_026289955.1). Lineage (NCBI taxonomy): Eukaryota > Metazoa > Arthropoda > Arachnida > Araneae > Araneidae > Argiope > Argiope argentata. The sequence continues at coordinate 1,296,447 of JAOUZG010012691.1, read as the reverse complement.
GGTAAGTAAGTTTCGATTTCTGGAGTCTTCCACCAGCGTGAATTATCCCATCAGAATCAAGAAAAGGATTTAATTCCAAAATCTTGGAATTTTTCATCACTGATTTTCCTTGCTTTAAATAAGCAATTTCTTCGACAAAAACTTCTTCTTGTACTGATTTTATCCAGTATTTTTCGGCACCATCAAGTTCTTCTGCACTTATTTCGTCATATCTTCTAATATTATTTCTAACATTGTGTATGAAGCGAAGTATCCAACTTGTAACTCTAAGTAACTTATTCAAACAACTGTATTTGTTGATATCAAGTAAAGGCACAGCTTTCGTATGAGCTTCACACACAAATGTCAATATTTCGTTTTGGTTCATTTTTTTCTCGCATGATTCAATAGAGAAATTGTTGAAATCAGAACCTCTCGGCCAATTTTCTTTTCCCTGACGAAGCCACTTTGGACCGTGAGTCCAAATCTCACTTTTCATAAACTTCTCTGCACTCGCTCCTCGAGAGATGAAATCGGCAGGATTTTCTTTCCCACTGCAGTGATGCCAATCTGCAGGATCAGTATTGGACTGGATTTCTATCACACGGTTGGAAACAAAGGGTTTCCATTTAGAAGCTGCTCCTTTGATCCAATGGAGAGAAATTAATGAATCACTCCACAAAAATACCCTAGATATGGGAAATTTAAAATTTTCTTTTAAATATCTCAGGATTCTAGCAGCAATCACAGCTCCCATTAATTCCAATCTAGGGAGGGTTAATTTTTTAAGTGGTGCTAAGCGCGATTTGGCTGTAATAAAACTTGTAGATACACATCCATCGGTTGTTTCAAGGCGAAAATAGCTCACTGCTCCAAATGCTCTAGGGCTAGCATCTGAAAAAATGTGTAGTTCTAATTCCTTTGCTTGACTCAAAGGAGAGGAGAAATATTTCCTTTCGAATGTCAAATCCTTCAAAGAATAAATTTGCGAGCACCAGTTTTCCCATTTTTTCTTTAATTCAGTTGGCAGTTCATCATCCCATCTTAAACCACATTCCCATATTTCTTGCAATAGGCACTTAATGATTACAATAAATGGAGAAACAAATCCAACTGGGTCATAGATCTTTGCAGCCGTCTGAAGAACGCTGCGCTTAGTGCTCCTCAAATTGTCGATGATCTTGAGAATAGGTTGCACGTCTAATTTAAACGTGTCGTCGTTAATGTTCCATATGATTCCTAAAACCTTTAAAGAACGCATGCTGGACTCTTCAATATCCTCCATACCTCTTTCGCACCACAATTTTCTCAATTCTTCGGAATTAGTTTTAAATTTTCTTAAATTCATGTTCGCGTCTTTAAGAATTTCTATGGCAGTAATGGAGAGATCTAAAGCTTCATTTATTGTATTAGCTCCGTAAAACAAATCATCTACGTAAAGTGATGAATTAAGCATTTCATAAGCTTTGCATTGTTCTTGTTCATATTTTCGAATATGATATTTAATGGTTGCAGCAAGCACAAATGGACTAGAAGTTACACCGAATGGTACTCGTGTCATTCTGAGAGTTTTATGAGACTTCGAATCCTGGTCATCTGGAAACCAGAAAAATCTCAAATAATCTCTATCCTCCTTAGCTATTCCAATTGTTAAAAATGCTCCTTGTATATCACTACAAAATGCATGCTTGAATTCGCGAAATCTCAATAACACATCAAGGATTCTAGGATTCAATGACGGACCAGGAGTGAGACAGTCATTCAAAGATTTACAACCTTTATCTTTCGAAGAAGCGTCAAAAACCATTCTAACTTTCGTCGTTTCCTTGTCGGTCCTTACAACTGCAGAATGCGGCATATAATATGTGTTATTTTGAATTTTCGAACAGCATTCCTCAACAATATTCAGATTTAATTGATCTGCAATAATATTCTTATATTCATTCAAAAGCCAGTTATTTCCCTTCATTCTCACACATAAATTTTCAAATCTGCGTTTAGCTACCTTCAAGTTATTAGGTAATTTGTCAGGACTTTTATCCCAAAAGAGCTTAGTTTCATATCTCCCATTTTTGAATTTTAAGTTGTTTTCAAAGCACGTAATTAAATCCTTATCGCAATCGGAGATATTTTCCCTATCCATTATTCCCATCGCATCTAATTTCCAAAATAATTTTAAATTCTCATTTAACGCTGAGCAACATTCTGTTTTTAAAACAGAAACGTTCTTGTCGCAGTTTAAATCTACTGGTGAGATTCGACCTTGGACAACTTTACCAAAAATTGTATCAATTACAAATAAAGTTTTAGTTAAATTTTCCCTTTTGCCTGAATGTATTTCCCAAAAATATTGCGCTCCAATTAAAAGAGAAAATTCATTTCCGAAAGACTCGCAAGCATTTGAAAGCTTTATATTTTTCTTACTAAGCATCTTTTCTAGTTTATTCGACGATACTTTAAAAGGAGAACTAGAAATGACATCGCAAAGCAATGCTTCAATTTCAATTCTTTTTTCAGGGTCACGAGAATTGCAAAGTGTAAACTTCACTACTTCGTACGTTTTTTCTATCGGGTCTCTCGAACCAAATGTATAAACTAACAGTTTTTCTCTTCTCATTATGGGTAATTTCATCGCGTCAGCTATTTCCTTTTTCAAAAAGCATCGCTGAGAAGCGTTATCTAACAGAATATTTACCATTTTTCTTCTTTCTCCCCACTTAATTAAGGCCGAACAGGTTTCTAAAAGTATTTCACCCTCACTGATATTTATGTTCGAACAAGTGACTATTTCGTCCCTCTCTACATCCGGTCTTTCACCCCTCTCGGGCTCAGGGGGTGTTGTCGCGTCGCAAATCAGCTCAGAATGTCTACGTTGACATTTACCACATGTCCGTTTCGAAGGGCAGTTTCTGTAAATATGTCCTGCTTTCGTGAGGCACAGGAAACATAACCCGTTTCTTCTTAAATGAGCCTTTCTTTCCACAACTGGCAAAGGGCAAGATGAAGAATCATGATCGGGTTTAGGATTTTTACAAAATAAACATTTTTTCACGTCGATTACAAAGGCGGATGCATGCGGAGTATTCTCGCTTCTTTGGTTTTTTCGGTTACATGACTCAAATTTATTCTTATTGAATTTTCCATATTTATGGTTAGGCCTTTCATAAGAGCTAACTCTAGATTCTGTGCGTGCATCGGTGTCAAATTCTTTGATTAAATGTTCGTTTCGTTCTCGACATTGAATTTCGATTTTTAAGAATTCTAATAAATCCGAAATAGTACTTTCTCTTTTAGAATACATTTTACGGGAAAATTCTAAGGATAATTCTCTAGGGATAGATTTTAACAATATGGGATGTAGTAAAGAACTATAACTGTTTGGATCAACACCATTGTTTTCTAACCCACGCATGTGCGTTTCGCATACAGAATATAATTTGCGTAGCGACTTAACATCATTTGCTTTACGTACCGGATTTAAATTTAAAAGTTGTGACATATGCGCATCAATAATCATTTCAGTTCTACCGAATCTCTCCTTTAGAATATTTATGGCGACATAATAATTTTCTGCTTTTAAAGCCAAGCCCCGCACAGCAATTTCAGCATCGTTGATTAAATACGATTTTAAATAGTTAAATTTTTCAACATCGCTAAGACTTAAATTTTTATGTATGGCAGTTTCGAATTGAGAATAAAAGTCATTAAATTTTAGCATATCTCCATCAAATTGAGGTATTTGTAATCTCGGAAGTTTGATTGAACATTGTTGAGAATTGCTGTTAATAATTTTATCATTAGCAATTTCGCTTTCATTTTTTCGTAAAATTTTCTCAGCTCGCATTTTCCACGTTATCATTTGATCTCTGTATTCTTGCTGACGTTCCACTTCGTTAGTCAGATCTTGCGATTTACACAAATTCAATATATCCGAGTCAAGTTTCTTTAGCTGATCATCTTTATCTAATAGTTTCGCTAAAAGTTCTTCGATCACGTCTAAAGATTTTTCATCCGCTTTATAAATTTCCTGCTCTAGCTGTTTAAAATATTCTGTTGCCGCCTTTCTGACAGGGGTTCTAACTTTTTTCAAAGATTCCAGATCCATTTTAGCTAATTCGCAAATGATTTCAATTTCGCATCTAAAGGTACCTCTGGCCGAATTGGGCGTTTCCCGGGTTTCGGCACCAAAAATGATTAGACTTCAATTCGTATTTGTCATTTTTGTTCAATCAGAAAAATGGATAATCAAAGCTCTTACCTGTCAGAAAGGATCAGGACGCAACTAGTGGATTTTTCGCATTTTATTTTAACACAGCAAACATTTAACAGGAGGGACGAACACACACAACAGACATCACCACGTAAAGAAAACAGACTAACAAAAACAACCAAAACCCAGAGGGGGATACAGCGCCCTCGGGCGGAAAACCTTGAACCTCGAGGGGTGGAAATAAAGTTTCAACATCAGGGGTCTTTACCCTCAGAAGCTACCGCACTTGGGGCAGCGGTGGCCTGGTGGTAATGTCACAGCTCATGAGCCGAAGGGTTCTAGGTTTAAGACCCGATTGCACCGAAGAATCGTCGTGCAAGAGGGTCTATTGCTCGTTAACCACTTGACATACGAATTTATTTAACTTTCTTATTAGATAACTCATCCTATTTTGGTAATTTATTGTTAATTTAATTTTTTTAATAATATATGGAGTATTTGGGATACCAGATCGTTTCATATTGAATTTTTCGTATTTAAATACTTAATTCTGTGGCTTAATTGCAGACTCGAAAATAAAAATTCAGTAATTCGATGCGCGTGTCAGACACGTCTTTGTATGCGAAGTGGTTAAACGGCCAAACGTCCTCCTCCTGCTGGTGTGGTATGGAGGGGGCGGGGCACCAGCTCAGGTGTCGTCCTCGTCATCTGAACAAGTTTCAAAATTACTTGGTGCTTCCCAAAACAGCCCTAGTGTTGCTTTACAACAGAATGTTAATATAACTAAACTACACATGAATTGGTGTTCAATCGAAGGGGGATAAGCAACAAACAAACCACATATCCAATATGACGAGCTAGCTCCATCTGGGAAACAATTATGCATGCTGATAGAGAATGGAAGCGCATGAGGGTATAATCACAGCAGAAAACAGCTGACAGTTAAATATCAGATGCCACGCGCGATTGAGCTTATTATGTAATTGAGCTGTCACAATAAATCATTCCATGAATGAACCTCACTCTCTATACTTTCAGAGCCTGTAAATGCAATAACTCTAAAATGCAATGACTTGAATAGGCCTAATGAATAAAAACTATGTTATGCATAGAAAAGAAGAAAATGTAAAAACAAATTAAAGCAATCAAAAGAATAATTTTTTACCCACTCGAAAGAATTTTATATTTTAAATTCTTTAAAGATAATGTTTTGTATGCTTTCCTCTCTAAATTAAATCTTCTAAGCAACAACGAATTTATTCAATTTTAATCAGCAATTTATGCTTCCTGAATCGTTGTATCTCATTTAAAATAATTCAATAACGAATAAACATATATAGTAATTTTTGTTTTAATTATGGTATTCACTCAAAGCTGCAGTCAGAAAAAGGACGTACTTGTATTTATAATATCTCCACCAAAGTGCTTCTGTGTTTTGAATGACTATATTCTTTATTAGTCATTGTATAAATAATTAGAAACTATTCATTTTTCAACAAGGAATTCAAATGTATCTGCTTCTTCACAGTAAGATTTGCAACTCAAAAAGGAAACCAAACGATAGGGTTTCTTTGCAAGAAGTAGGGATGTAGGAATAAGACAGAAATTTCGTATTAATATTCTGTAGAATATGCAGAAAGTCATCAAATTTTATTACTTGATTAATGCGACTTTCACAATGTTGTCTATAAAACGTGGAACCTTTTACAATGATTGAAGTGAGATTGTGACATTTCCTTTCAGGAGACTTTTCTAGCAAACCGTGTTGCAATTTTCTTCTCATTTCTACAATTTCCTGACATTATTCTCGCCTGTTTTGTATGACTAGTTTTGTAGAATTTAATTGTTATACGTCAGTCGAACACCACCAAAAAGTAATTATAAAATTTTCCTTGCTGAAAAATTGTTTCCAGTAAACATCTCTGAACAGTTCGGACACTGTTGAGAACACCAACTATATATGTAAATAATTTTTCATCATTGTATAGAACAATGAAGTTAGTGCCTAGTTAACCCAAACAGGTATATTATAAAGGTACTTATTGCCATTAAGTTCCAGTGAATTCGTTTATCTCGTAACGATCTCGATTTTGTCCTGAAAACTGAATACAGTACATTCCTGCCTAATGCGGCGGAAGGACAAACAGGATAAAAAAAACCCAGATAAGTTGGAATTCTATGGAGTCATTTCTTTGCTTGCCAATACCTGAATACAAAATTTTTATACAAAACTCCCTGTTATAATTCGTATTTTCTCACTTCTTACTAAGTACTAAGCTCTCCATTTATCTCAAACTGCGTAGAATGTGAAAGCTGTCATTGCCCGATGAAACATAGAAGTTGCCGGTAAAATGTCGAATTAAAATAGAAGACTGTGTGTTGATAGTTCATTTAGGTTTATATGCTGCACTGCACGAATTTATAAGAGAAAAAACACCAAGGACAATTTACGAATCTTGTGCGTATTGTGCAGCTATAATCAGGAACAGCGCAACAATTGAGATTCTTAGAACACGGAAGAAACAATGAACAACGAACAGAATGCTGCTCTTTTCCTATTATAAGTAGTATTTTGCACATGATAAATAGAAGGATTGTTGAAGACGCCCACTTCCGATGCCTTAGCAATGTCTCCAATGCAATAGAATGCATATTAATTAGAGTAAAGAACATTATACTGGATAGTCAGGAATCGGACAACTAGGAATGTATTATACACATGAACTATTAAATGATGATCAGAATTAAAATGGAACGTTTTGAAAATAAAAAAGAAATCGGCATATGGCGGCACATAAGCTCAGAAACGAGCAGTTCATATTCATTAAAAATTCTCATTAGATTAAAAAAAAAGTGTTTACACCTATATATAATATAACGCTAACTTATGTGGCACGGAAATCGAGCTTATTACTAAATGTCGAATGACAGCAATAAAATATAAACAAAATACCATACAAATTTCAGACTGATTCAATTATTGAACATTTTTACAGCTGTTCTGAATCAAACACTTTTCTTAGCTAATTAATAGGGTAGCAAAATATTATTTAGAGTATTTTGAAGATACTTCGCCATTCCACCAAAGAGGACATTCAGTCAGAGGAAATAAAATATAAATGAAATCAAGAAATAGGCTTCAAATAAAAAGTTTCATGGAGAGTGAATATAAGCTTAACCGTTGCTAGATAAGTAATCATATTAAGATTAATGTACGATTTTTTGCCAAGCACGTCAAAATCCTGCCAGTCGTCCAAAAATTCTCCAAACTTTTTGAGAGTCTAATCCAGGGTATATACCAGAAATATCAACAAACAGTTTTTAAAGTTGCAATAAAACATTGTCACGATTATATTTGGCGAAATCACTCCAAATATTTTCAATTTCGGCTCCATATATTAATCCTAAGTCTAGCCGTAATCGTTATGACATGCCTATGGAGATTGATACTCATGTCTTCCTAAATAGTTTCCGAACGTAATGCTGTTCTTTTTATTGACTGGTAATATGAACTACTTCTATACCTATTAAATTTAAAAAATTGAAGGTCGAAATGAATTTTTCGTTTTTTTTTTATATATCCCTTTACATTATCTGATTATTCTTTTTCCTAGTATTATTATAGTTTTTGTCGATATGACAAAAAGCAAATTTAATCTATATTCCATAGAGCATTTATCCACTAATTAGTAAAGAGAGTAATTAAATTATAATAATTAATTAGAATTTTAATCAGATTCGTATATTGGAAGATTGACAAAAAGGATATCATTAACAATAAAATTTACAAATTTGAAAGTGTAACTAGCATACAAGTCTGCTACATTGTGGTATTAATAATATTGTGATATTAATAATAATAATATCAGTATATGTGAAATATAATAATAATTATTATTCATATATACTGATTATGTTGAAGAATAAATATTGGATAAATTCTATTCCTTATCTTAGAACTAGTCCATTTTTTATTTTACAAGCTGAAGTAATAATATTAATTATTGTGTAACATTTTTATATACTTATAAAAAGAGTTCATAGAAACTATCCAGATAAAACTTGACTACGTAAAAACACGATGAACATGAAAGTCACGAAAGAGATCCATAAAAGCACATTCAAACCATCTGGCAAGCCAACCAGCTGTTCTTTGAAGAACTGGGAAAACAGATATCCATATTAATAGATGGTTGTCAAATATATAAAAATGTTTTGTTTGACAGATATTGCGATCAATAAGTTCTAACACATTGTTCTTTTTGAGAACTTGCATCGTATAGCAACGCCTAACATCAGAAGTGAAACAGGTAGTCAAATGGGTATTTGAAGAAGAAAGAATAATCGAACATCGTGCATTATTTCAGAATTCTTTCGGAAATTTCCGATCTAATGCTGTCATTTTCATTGTCTGGCAGTATGAAGTAAAATATCGATAGTGGAAGTATCTATCTACATTTGAAAGACAGTTTTTGATCAAAATTCCTTCCTAACGTGATACTTTCTGCGATTTCACTATGTTTGAAAAATTGGAAAAAAAAAATTGATTCTTCTGTTAACTGATCTTAAAGATCGCTGTGTTCCAATGCCTGCAGGTACAAAATCATTTCCGACTTACAAATATCTTCTTTTAAAAGATAAATATATTTTTTAATTTCTTAAGAAGGATCAATTACAAAACTATGTGGGTTAATCAGGAACAAGTGTAGGACTATATGGTGAAACATGATTATCCTACGCCCTTGTAGATGCCGGTACAACTCTTTTATTAGCGTCTTGCATATTTGGGGGGGGGATTGAAACATTTAGATGTATTTTCTTCCTTCCTTCCTTCCTTTTAGGTCTTCATGGCTGATAACGATAAATGTGAGCGAAAACGTTAGCTTAACCACTTAACAATTTTACTATCTAATAAGATGGTACCTTCTGTTTTGGGAATATTTTCTTATTTTTATTCAAATAGAAATCCATTGAATACTTGACTTATCTACGTATTCGAAGTCATTTTACTATTGAATTAAATTGTTATGAGCCGGCTTGCTGGCACAGGGGTAGCGCGTCTGCCTCGTATTCAGGAGGTCCCGGGTTCGAGTCCTGGTTCGGGCAACAACAACAACAAAATTCGATAAATCGATGCACGCACGGCATACGGGCAAAACAGTTAAGTGGTTAATGAATATACTACTTTCTTTTGTTGTAATAAAATGCAATCCATTTTCATGGCTTCATTATTTTTGGTTCAATTTTTAATTTTTTCATTTCTTCAAATAAATTTACTTTCTCTTCATCTCTTAAAATTATTTCACATTCTCCCTATGTGTGTGTGTGTGTGTCTTGCTCAAATTTTCAATAGTTAATAAAATACTTTTTCTTCATCTATTCAAATTGAAAAATATTTTTTAAAACTTGTAGTAAATGAAACTTGATGTTGATACAGTTTTTCAAATATTATTTCATTAATTAAATGTAATTAATTGTTAATACTTTGAATAGAGTTTTAACAGTTTGTAATGAAAACTGAATTCAATAGACAGCAGCTCAATCGGTAAAATTCAAAGATTTCGGTAATTTTCACGTGAAGGTGAAGAATGCGAGTACAGTTCTTAGGAAAATCAATAATTTTTAGATAAATTATTTATATTAACTGTAATTATTTAATAAAAAGTAACTAAAATAAAATGTTTCTTTGTTCACCTAAGTAGGAATTGAATTTTAAATTTTTTGATATTATTTATATTCTTCACATCCGTAATTAAACCACATCATATGGAATTAATATTCAAAAGGGAAGCTAAAGGAATTTGGAATCATTAATGAGCAAAATATTTAAAAGTTAGGGAATTATACGCAAAAATAGGAATTTGGAAATTTAGTACGGCTAAAGTTTAAAATATATAAAAATTAAAAAATTCTATGTGAGAGGCAAATTATGGAATTTGATACGTTTAAGGTCCAGAAAAGTTATAATTTGATGAACAATAAAATACATTATAAAAATGAAATGTACAGCATTTTTAGAGAGCGTACTACCTTCATTCTTTTGTGTTTTCTATTTCTTAAAAATTAAATTTCTGCGAATTCTTAAAAATTATAAATGATATTAAGTCGTTATATGTTATCTTTATATTAATCATTCATTATCTATAAATGTCCATCAACCTCTTTTCATTTTATTTTACGCTAGTTTGTATCTGCTAAAATTATAATTATTTTATTTTATGCAGAAAAGGCATTAAATAATTCTTAACAAAACTTGCTTGATAAGAAATTAGTAGCAGATAATTTCGTAAATCGTGTTGTCTTTTCTAATGACGAATTTCTTTTCATTGAGCTGTAGTATTTTGTTTATTATTTAATCAGTTTTCATAATCATTTAAAACAAGCAGATTACTTAGATTTGTAACATTTTAATTAAGATATGAAAAGCTATAATTTTATAGCTTTTCATGTTTCAAATTTAAATCTAAAATTAATAAATTCTTGTTAATCAAATGAAATTAATTCCATTTCTTTAAATATGTGCTGCAAAAATGCTATAGGTATGCAATTAGTGAAATTCTAAAAGAAAAAAATTTAATCTGTTATAATAAAAAGTATTTTCAAGCAATTTCTTACAACAGTAATTTTAGATGACAGTTAAATTCAGGACTCTATTTGATTGGCTGTCTGTAGGGTGTGAGATAATATACAATCTGACAAATCATTACTAACGTCTTCATAGCTTTTAATTAGGAATCAAATTACGCCATAGCCAGAACCAATTTTTAAGGGGTGTTCGAATACTTTTGATCAGATAGTGCAGTACGTGTATGAACACGATGATTTTAAATTAAACTTAATATATAATAAAAATTAGTAAGTCATTTTGAAGCTAAAAGTTAAAATCTATATCAGAGTAGTAACTAAGCGATTAAAGTAAAAAGCTCCGAAACAGATACGCGATTCTCTAAGCTTTATTACAAAGCCTAACATAAAGCTTAAACTATTGCGTAAACGAAAAATAGTTCCATGGGTTTTTAGAAAAATAAACACTTACGAAACATGTCTCCTGTGAATTTTAATTATTAATGCATCAGCTCAGGAGAAGAAAACACTATTAAGAATTCAATGGAGATCTCTATGGAAGAAATTAATAATTATATTGAAAGTCCATTTTGTGTTGTTGTGACATTTTATAGCATTATAAGTACTTGTTAAAAGGATTTTTAAGCCATTTTATTCGCTAAATTTCGGATACCCTTTCGTCGCCACAAATATAACTCTTCGTCATTTCTGTTCAGTAAGAATAAGAACAAATCAATTTCTAAAATTACATATACAATGATTTTTCATCAACTATTCTTATAATTTGACAAAAAAAAAAGAAATCCAATTTTTTTGAAAGTACAAAAATAAAGCCTTCTTTAATTATTCTTATAAATAATAGTGTAAAACATAAAACAATGAATATTCAAATACATTAATTTTCACTATGTGTATCTAAATTATTACGTCTATACATATTATACAAATATAATGATTAAAGAATTAATCATAATTTTAACAAATTCTTATTTAAATATCATAATTGTCATTAAATATACTCCTTATAACGCAAAATGTTGTACTTTTTCTATGACGAGTAAACTCGTCAAAATCAGTTAACTGATAAATACATATTACAAACATTTATTCCCAGATATATTTATCTACGAATCTCGTAATAAAAAGAAATATCTTGTAAGTGTATTACTTTCTTAATTACCAAAACTGACACATTATAAGGTAATTAAAGTGTAAAAACATACATTAAACTAAGAAATACAATAGCATAACTATATTCTTATTGATCAATGCATATATATAGTTATAGAATTCAAGGACTGAATTACAAGTATAATATTTTATTTCTGAATTTTATTCATGGATAATATTTTATTCCTGGTGACATATACTATATTGAAATAAATATTTATTTTTTTCACAGTTGTCCTAAATATTTGCTTACAATTCTATAAAATAAAAAAAGTAGCACCAACGCATTGTTTTTCAGAAAATAATAAATCAACTTCTGAAAGAGAAACAAAGGATTGTCTTATGAAGGTTGAAAGGTCATTGTAATATATATATTCACCAACAAAAGTTATTAACTTTGGTTTTCAACGCTATTGAAGACTCCGTAAGTTTTTGCTGTTCTAAATATCTATGGAAGAAATTAATTAATTCAAACATGAATAAATAAATAAATGTAATAAAGCTTTTTATTCACTCTGGATTTCCTTAAAATCACAATCGCGTGTTAAATAATAACACATTTTAAAGAGGTTTGGTTGATATTTTACGCATCCGATAGATTAAAAATATTGATTAATGTTAATTGAATTTTACACCTATAACCTCGCAAAGTACCAAATTAACATCGTTAAAATCCTTTGATCGCCGAGTGAATTGTGACAGAAAAATGTCAATAATTAATACGGTGTATAATCAATAATGTGTGCTTGTTGTGACTTATAGCACTTGCTTATGGATAAGCCCCTCGCTAATACAGCAGCAGATTTAAGCCAAAAGGAGCGTTTCTTGTTTTTGAAGTAGCGCCAACGAGGGCGACTTAGCTACACACTCACCACATTTGCTTGCACAGCCTTGTTTTACAAGGGGGGGGCATTCACACACAGAAGAACAACCATGCACGAACCGGGACTTCCAGAACACGAGGAAGACGCGCTACCTCTGGGTCAGAAAGCCGGCATAATCAATAATAATTCAAATTATCGGATTGTGCTTCAGCTATTGCAAATTTGCATGATCGCGAAGCTAAATAAATAGTTCCATCATTTTAGGATAGGCGTCGCAATAGAAATTTATAGAGTTTATCGATTATGATATTGTTACGTTTTTAGCGTAGCAGGTTCGGATTGAATGGACTTTACTTGAGGACAGCACAAACAAATTTATTTACAGCTATTTACAGTTATTTACAGGATAATTGATAAAGTAAAAATTTCAGATACACACAATCCAGCAATCAACAGTCACTAACAACGTTAATGCAAGTCTTACGCACAATAAACAGACTGCAAAACAGCTATCTTATAGCACAGTAAACAATAAATCGCAGCGAGTTCAACAATACAACGTTAGCAGCAAACGTAAACACAGCTCAGAAATCCTCTATTCCAGATTGACGCTTTTCTTCCGGGAGAAAACTCTCAACTAACTCACTCCGGCTACTCGTCCCTTATAATGCCGAGGAAGCGCGTGCCCCGAAACTCGTGAAACTTCTCAAAACAACGCGCGCAATCCAGCGGCTATTAGACTATTCCTTTCGCCAAGCCAATCAAGCTGCGCGAGGCTCCAAACGTCGCCATCTTTGGCGCGTTTTCGTGTCGCTCGCCCGCTTGTAACAATATGTATAAATTTGTGAATTATTATAATTATTACAAAATATTATTTGTATCTACGTCCCGGTTTTTTTTTAAAGAAAACCATCGAATGTTTGAAATCATGCTAAAATGATTAGAAAAATGATTAAGACATTGAAAAAAAAAACGTGATAATTATGTTTAGAGAACTGGAAAAAAAAAGTTGACTGTGCATACAATAACAAATCATTTTTATTTTCTTGAATGCGATTTATACGAGAGAAGTAAGTAATCATGAAAAAATCAAAACTCGAGATTTTGACGAATCTTCACACTTTAAAGAGCCTCGGGGGCCTTGGGGTTAGGTTTTGGCTCATGAGCCGTAGGGTTTCAGGTTCGAGGCTCGATTCCGCAGAAGAACCTTTGTTTAAGGGGGCCTGTTGCCCTTTAAATCCGCCAAGGTCAAACGTACTCCCACTGGTGTGGTGTAGTGTGAAGAGGGAGGGACAGCTCAGTTGTCTTCCTCGTCCTCTGACCACAGTTCAAAATTACTAGTTTCGTCCCAAAATAACCCTAGTGTTGCTTTACAAGGGGACATTAATTAAACTAAACTAAACAAGTTCCACGTTTTAGACTTTCCTGAGTTCGAAACACATATTTTTGGAAAATGTCTCTTTCTGTGCACCTCTACATCCCCCTGTTTGATCAAGATTACTCAAAAAAGCTTTGAGCTAGACGGATGAAACTACGTATATGGTCTATGCGTCAAATTTGATAGAAATCTACAAATTTGTGTAAAATCTATTAATAGGAAATCTGTCTGTCCTGCTGTTGGAATATAAGTTAGCATGATAGGTATAAACTAAGAGAGCTGGATGGATAAAATTCGGTGCACAGATTTAACATCTGCATTTTAGGAAGTCTATCAAATTTTATGCGAAATCCAACTGAAGCTTGAACGTCTGTCGATCTCTATACATTGAGAGCTCGCACACGTGATAACTCAAAAACACAATGACTTGAATATATCACATTTGGTATACGATTTTTTGAACTGCAACTGTAGTTGTTTAGCGAATTTTAATTTCATTCGGTTAGGAAAAAACACGTCTGAAGTACAAATTCACTTTTATTAGAGAGGGTGGTTGAAAGTTTCGAGCAGATCATTCCCACTGGTTACACGTCCTCCCGCTGGTGTGGTGTGTGTGTGGAGAGGGAGTGCCAGCTCAGTTGCCGTCCTCATCATCTAACCGCGGTTTAAAATTATTAAGTCCTTCAATAAATAGCCCTTGTGTTGCTTTACAAAGGGACGTTAATATAACTGAACTAAATCTGCTGGTTACAATAGGACAAGGGACAGGACACGCGAAAAGATGAACGTAACAGAACAGAGTCCCTCTTTTGTCAATGAATTTAGTAAAACAAAAGGATGTACCACATAAGATATGGTACATCCTTAAATGAAATAATAGTTTACAACACCCGAACATCACAGTAGCCTGTTCATGTAGAGAATGAACATGGACAAGCTGTGAACAGTATATAGCTTCAGAGGGCAAGTTCTTTTAGAAATTTTTTGGTTTAGTTTAGTTAAATTAATGTCCCATTTTAAAGCAACAATATCTCTATTTTGGGACAGATCTTATAATTTAGAACCATGGTCAGATGACGAGGGTGAAGCCTGAACTGGCACTCCCCTATACAAACTTCCACAGCACACCAATAGAGCACACTATTTCGGACATTCACAATGTTTATTGCAGTTTTTATCATGCTGTATATTACTTATAATGTTTCTATTTATGTGTATGGATTGTAGGGAATTATATTCAATTAAATTACCATTTTGCATTTTATGTGGAGTATCTTATTCTTTTATTTAATTCATTGATTAGGAACCTTCTAAAGTGGCTCGTTTACGTTTGCATTCTTATGCTTTACTGTAAAAAAGATTAGTTTCTCAATGCTTCACTTACCATCAAAGTTTGTGAGCTACCTTTGAGGATACTCGATATAAAATCTTCCATCTGAGAATTAGGAGTATGAATAAATATAAAAGTACTTTACAGATTTAGCAGATCAAAAGCATATTAGAGCAAGTTTTGCATTACAAATATTTTGCTGTTGAAACTTTTTTAATTCTACTAGATGAAAAAAACCCGAATGATGATCCACGTTCTATTTCAATACAGTAGATGTAAATTGTGATTATAATGAGTGGAAGATCAAAATTTAGAAAAATTATTCATTTTGTAATGAAAAAGTTGTTGATTCATGTATCACAATTATCCTTTGTCAAAAAATGGGGAAAAGGGTATCGGTCAATGGTTTGCTTTGACATGGATAACATTTTCCCGTCTGTCGAATTAACTTATCAAGCTCTGCAAGTAGACAGGAACTGGAAATAAACAGAAACCTTGCTCAGTGGGTTTTCCAAATTAAATTTTAGTGTGGTTTAGTTAACATCTAGTAGGAGAGTTAGTTTGGTGGGAAATATCTGGAATAGTGGGACAGTACATAGGAGTAATTAATAGTGTCTGAGTTTTGGTTTTCTAGGAGGCCAAGTACAGGTTATTTGAGGAACCACAAACTGGCGTCTCTGACAGGAAGGCGTTCGGAAAAATCTGAATGACCGGACCGCTGCAACAGCGACACTGGTGGGAACTGTGGTCGAATCCTGAAGACCATCACCAACCACGGTATAACCCTTCCCTTTGGAAGTACGCTCCGCTATCATTGGGAGGTGCCAGATCAACACCTTTTTATGTACCTACCAGAGTGACGAGAACCAACCATCATACCAGAACGTTCTCATCCTCAGTTACGAGGTGCCTGGCGCCCCTCCCCCACCAGGGACAGGGGAGATAATGATGTCTGGTTTCGTCAAATGCTTTTGGCTGAGAATTAACAGCCGTAAACAAGAAAGTGGCAAGCAACGGATGATGATTTCGGGCACAAATTTGTTTCGATTTACTAAGGGAGTGCACGAGTTGCAAAATTCATTTCAGGATGAGATTTTATATGATGTTTATATGCATTTAGGATATCCGTTTGATAAAAATTTAAAGTGCATTTGCCAGACAGTTCTGAGAAAATGATCCTGAAGTTTTGAACATAGTTTATATGCTTGTAATTTGTAACCATTTCTGAAAATATTGACGACACTATAGGGAAAATATTCATTTCATGTTTGTGAGGTCAGGATTTAAAAATTTACTTAATTTTTATCTTTACATTTCCTTCCAAAAAAATATTTCCAACTCGCAATTTGCAAACATTTTAATTAACAAGTTTTAATTTTTAATACATATAAAATATCTATTCTCTTAATTCTTGAATTACCATTTCATTTCTAAAAGAAAAATCAAATTAAATATGGATGCATTTTTAAAAAAGATGTTTAAATTGAATTTTTTAAATTTAATTATAACTAATTTTATTATTATTCATTTTAATTTAATATATTATTAAGTTTGATACTAATTATTATTAATATCAAAATTAATTAATTATTTAATTAATTACTTTAATTAGTTACTAATATAAAAATTAATTACTTGTACTTAGTTACTAATATCAAAATTAATTACTTGTACTTAGTTACTAATATCAAAATTAATTACT